>VZTH01013094.1:350273-402128 GCA_013397815.1 Aleadryas rufinucha | reverse complement strand
TTTTTTTTTCCTTCTCACTTTGCAAAAGATTCAGCAGTCACAAATGTTTAAATTTTGCAATGACAAGTTTTCTGCAATGTGTAGCCTGCAGTATTTGTACTCTGCCCAGCAGTGAGAGGCAAAGCTGGGTACCATAGCAGTGATTTTAGTTCCAACCCTTGCATTCACACAGAGATGCCATTTAGAGACCTTCCATAGAGGTGATAGGCTCCAGCATTTGTTCTCCCTTGTCCCTTCCCAAAGGATGCTGCTGGTTCTCCTCTCTCCCCAAGTACCCTGGCAGTGCAGCCTCTGTTCCTCTTGGCTGCTCTGTGATGCCGCCAAATTTAACCTTGAGTGTGTCTCAGTAGCAAGACAAAGCTATTATATAGACTTCCCTTTGCTCCTGTGGAAGAGCTTTGCCATATGAATTATGATGGCAAAATACACTATGCTACAGAAAACTGTAAGCCCAACAGAATTTGTTGACTCTTGGACTTTGGGGGATTTAACCTGCCTGCCATGCCACTGCTGTTTCTCTTCTTGCTCCATACTTCTGGGATCTTCTTTGCTGATGCATATTTTGGAGCTCATTTTTTCTGTTTGTTTTTCTAGCAGGCAGCAAATACTGCCAACTCCAGTCCCAGATGTGAAGTTTATGGGCAATACTTTTTATTGGTACTTGACATGTATTTTTTGAGATTGCATAGCTACTTCTTATTCAGAATTTTAAAGCCAGGCATAAATAAGGTACATTCTGTCACCTTGCCTTTTAGTGGAAGTATTAGACATGCAGTTCTGGCACTTTCTGTATGTTTGTGCTCGTGGGATGATTGTCAGTTTCTGTACAAAAGTGTTTTGCCATGGGTCTGTGATGAAAGATTTATCTTCCTTTTTATTAGTGCATTCACACAAAGGCTTCCTTACCCGAGATGCTCTCAGCTCGTGTTGGACTTGATGCCTTTTGTCACTGCAGTTTGCAGGCAGAGCTGAGCTGCACCTTATGGGACCTCTGGCTCCACAGCCAGGTGGCTCCAGCAGCAGAAAGGAAATGGTGATAAGAGTTGTTTTAGCCAGCAGCTGTCCTTTGTCAGCAGCCTTTGGTGTTTCTTGGTTGGTCATGGTAGGAAGTCTTGCCTGTAGTGAGATGATGAATATGCTTTGGTTGTGGATTGGGTAGGCATTAGATTTCCTGCCTGTATGTACAGACCACTTGGCTCCCAGTGAAACTGGAGGGATCCAGGGCATCTGCCAGCTTGCATCATACTGCAGCTGACTCTTGAGGTGGATGCTGTCCTGTACCTTGCTGGCTAGTCACTAATACATTAATTTTTATAGAGACAGTAAATGTCAGCATGGTGGAAACTTCCCTTCTAGCACTCTGGAACAGTCCTGGGTCCAAAAAATACGAGCCCATGTAAATACAGGCAGACTTTTGAATAAGCATGGTTGTAGGTGAAGTATTACAATGACTAAGATTTGGCCCAGAGAAATAATACTGTGTAGCACTCTTTTTCTCCACCATTGTCGTTATTACTTGCTTTTAATGTATTTTCTTTTGTGTTTGCTTCAGGATAGGCATGGGAGGTTGAGGCGATGTTGTTATTCATTCTGTAGCTAAAGAGTGTGTTTAGTAAGAGTCGGTGCTGCTTCTGAAATGCTTCAGTTGTGGGATCTGACTGGAATGAGTTGGTTATCCGGTGTATCAGAACTAACTCATGTTTTTTGCAGAATCCAGCTGGTACTGAATTGAAAGTGTAGAATGAAAAACAAACATTGTTTGTATTTTGGAGACAATACTGCCAGACATTCATGAATTCTCGTGCTTTGTATAAATGTTGTTGTCATTGTCCAGCCTTAGAAAAAAACCACCATTAGTGCCAAAATGATTTACACTGACTAATCTTACGCAGAGAGCGGAGGCCCTGCTTCCTGCCTAGCTCATTACAGTACCTTTGTCTTCTTTTGGAGAATGCTTCCATTTATATTTGGTGATGAATCTTGTTAGCACGGCTACTAGGAGGGCACCCATAATAGCTGTGTAGAAGTTTAACTTCCCTCATTAGATTAGTTTCCAAACCCTTGGGCTGACAGAACTCTGAAAAAAAAATTATGAAAAGAGAGTAGATTGGTGTTCAGTACAGATTGTTACAGAGATTTGCAGCGAGCTACAGAACACAGATGAACTGAACTGACTGATTTTAGCTGGAAGACTCTGTACATAATATAATGAAGATTGAGTTGAAAAGAGTGAAATGAGAAGAAACAGACCAAAAATTATTTAAACTGTTGCATATTCAAAGAAAAGCATTTGTAGGTAACTGATGTATTTTCTATCATTTTTATTGTATTTTTAGATTTTATTTTTAGTTTTATTTTTCATGTATCAACTTTTTAGTATCAGCTTGCAAATCTTCGGGTTTGGACATATTTAAAATTAATTGTGTTCATCTGAAGCCACCTGATATGAATCAAAAAGCATTGTAATATCTCATAGTTGACAAGCATGGTATTTTAAGCCTGTTTATAATAATCTCAGGATTCAGTGTATCAATCTGTTGAATTTCTCTGACAAATTAGGATTCAGTGCAGGGAAGGAGCCCACTGTCTTGTTTGTACAGGGCTTGCCTTGGGGCCTTTGTTCATTGGAAGTTTTACAAGTTGAGATGTAGAAAAAATTAAGAATTTTAAGTAGGCCTAGACCAAGAAGTACTACAATATTAAAAATCAATTTTAAGCCTGGGGTTTTTTTGCTGTGGCCTGTGGAAGAATGGTAAAGTTATTACCAGGTGTGCAATGACCTTCTTGCTGTGCTGGAGGGGGAAGATGGTTGCTAGGGCAGAGCAGTTGCATTGGAAGAACAAGTGGAGCTGGACTGGGAAATTGGGTTCCTTGCTCAAGATAGTCCATGACACACCATGCTCATCCCTCTGGGACTGTAGGTGTATAGGTGTATGTCATCTGAAATAGCGTTTTGGGATTTTTTAATACTGCAGATAGGTGTTCCTCCACCTTTCTTTCAAGATTTCTATCTGCAGTTACCACGGCAGAGAGGGGAGTGGATTCACAAAGTGTGAATTCAGGGTAATTAGAAGCTCCTTTCTTGTTATTGTTAAATTCTTGTCTAAGGCTTTGGGAGGGGAAGCTGTAAATTGGGCATCTGGGTGATGAGCTTCTCTTGCTTCTTTACAGATCCGTCTCAGAAAAGGAGGGCATTTACCTCTCTCACCCCTTATGTGTTACCTCCCTGAAAACAAGTTAGCTTAGCACTAGCATAAGCCTACAGCGATGGCTCTTTAAGAAACTCACCACAAATCAGCTAGGGAGAGACATTGCAAAATCAATTGTGAAATCAAATGTCCTTTTTAATTCACTTTTGTCTTTAATATTAAAGTATGTGCGTTTCCTGCTGCCACTGAAGCAGAGCAAATCTATCCTTTTTGCATGCTTTGGCTGGGTAATGCAAGAGGTAGCTTGGGATGCCCTCTCTTTTTGTCGGTGGGTGCGCACTCGGGGGCACCTCGTGCGAAACTTCCTCCCTGTGCTGCAGGATGGCTCAGGGGAGTGGCACGATTTGGGGGCTCTCGGTGAGGGGCTGGGGTGGCAGGGGGTGGGTGCCTAAACACACTGCTCAGTTGGGAGTGTCTCAGGAGGCCGACGTTCACATCATGCTTTCATCCGCGAGGTGATGCCACTGGCAGCACAAACACTTGGCTGCTGATGCCTGAAGAGGCTACCTGGAAACAGAGACTAGACAGGAGTAAGTGAATAAAGGTGATATTTATTTGAAAGGCCTTCAAAGGTACACCCTGGGAGACTAGAGGCTACTGCCGAAATGGACCCCAAGATGGATGACAAGTCACAAGTTCTTCACACTTTTATAGGTTTGGTCCATTTGCATATCAGCATAAATTCGCCAATTAAAACTTTAGCTACTGATGTACGTTCTCTAAGCTTAGTCCCCCTTCTCCAAGATGTTGGTTTACACATTTCTGGGCCCAGGACAGCCTAGGTGTCCTTGGACAGCAAACCTAGAGACTTTGTTATGTCTATCTTAGCATGAGAGAGCAGCTGCAGCAGGCTGTAAGACACTTCAGAGTTTTACAGTAGGCAATACAGAATATAAAAACTAAACCTCAAGGCATCACTGCTGCCACCACTCCAGCTGTGTTGGGTCACCCGGCCCCTTGCTGAGCAGGCAGCTGTGTGCGGGCAGCCCGGTGCCACAGCCTGGCTGGTGGCTCCTTGGGACAGAGAGCACGTTGCCCGGGCTGAGAGAGGGCTCCCAGAGGGAAACAGCCTGCAGGCCCGTCATGGGAATGATGTTGTTCCAGGCGTTCTGTTTATCAGGCTTGAGCTCGTGGGTCTGACACATCTGTGTGAAATGGTGTGCTTGGGGAAATTCAAATGTCTGAGGGAAACCAGTGGTTCAGTATCTACCTCGTGCTGAGGTGTTTCTCCCAGGTACCAGAGCTGAGCTCATTTCTTGTGTGCTTAGTCTTTTGTGAGGGGAAAAAAAAGTCTATTATCCCATGGATGGTGCATTCCCTCCTCTGTAAGTGTATTTGCTTAGCAAATTGCACCATTCCATTGCTAAAGCAGCCAAATGTGATATATTTCACTATTTTTAAAATCATTTTATATACTTATTTATATTATCCAGCAGGTATTGGGACACTTCTGGTCTTAGGTCTTCCTCTGCCTCCTAGGCAGTTTATTTCTTCCATTTGAGTTAGTGGACCAAAATTGAGCTTAGTGATCTGAAATATCCTCTCCTAATTTAATCAATGCAAGTTAACTGTAAAATCTTGGGATGAGCTCGTGTGTTCTCTGGCATAACTGTATTGCTTCTATGTTTTCTTTTGTAAGCTGACTAAATTTCTACTGTCAATGTGTTAGAGCAAAAGGATGGAAATTAATAATATCAACACAGGCTCTTTTGATAGCTTCTGGATGACATTTTTGACGTGGCTGAGTTGAATTCTTGCCTGTGCCACTGCACCCTCTTCCTTCACGTTCTTGGGTTTTACATATTCCCTGTTAGGGGGAATGTTTTAAGTGTATTTAGCTTTATGTAAGAAGCTTTTGAACCTTTCAGTGAAGGTGTTATAGCCAAATGTCAAAACATAGCTGTGGGCACTTAAAATAGTCTCAGTTCTAATGAGCTTTCCAGCTAAGAAAGTTGATTTATTATGTAGCCTGGCTTTTAATCATGCTGTAACAATGGCAGTTGTTCAGTAAAAACAGAAACAGTGTCTCTGCAACATCAGAATATTAACTTTGAATTCTGACACCTTAACCAAATTCAAAGTTTCAAAGGCAATTTGACATGTAAAGGGGAAGGGTATATTTAGAGATGGAAACAATCCATGCTCACTGCAGCTATACTGTCTGTTATATATTTCAAAAATAATCTTTTAAGAAGTATCTCTAATTTTTGAGATAAAAGTACAATGTCACTATGCAAGGTCAGCTTTAATGGAGAGAGAACTGACTTTCAGTATCTGATTACATGGAAAGCTCTAGGGCTTTAATCTGGTTTCATGACTGTGTGTTCAAGTCTGAAATAAATCTATTCTGCTTATTCAGACTTTTAAGAGTATCATCTGTCAGAAACTGATTGCCATTTATCTGCAGCACATGGAATGTTTGAAATCACCGTGGCTGTTGAGGGAAGGATATTTTATTTTTTTAAATCTCTCCGCTTTGGTAAAAGCAGACAGATTTCTCAAGAGCCCAGTGTTAACTGTGTCTCTGTGCTTTATGAAAGTGATGGGGGAAAATGGACCCCATTTTCTATGAAACTGATTTCCAGGAGTGTGGTAGCAATGGTGTGGTGAAGTAGGGACAGATGCAGTGTTAGAAACTGCTCCCTGAATTGAGATTGGCTAGACTTCATCCTTGCAAGAAACCTTTTAACAACCTTAGTTCACCTGTACATTTAATGATTTTGGAATCAGATTTTTTTTTTTTTTCAAAATGAAAGCCATTTAACCAAATAAAATCCTGATTTACTCCCACCCCTGTTTAAAGCACACTGGACTGATTTTTGTTCTGTCTCTGACCAGCCGTGCACCTTTGATGTCTCTTGTGATGCAGGTAATTTTTAATAGCTGACACAGTGCAGCCCTCTTGTCTGCAAACAGTTCTGAGAGGTGTGTATCCGAGTTTTGGATTTTTGTTTTCCCCTGACCTTCAAAGTTATATTTTTGGTCTCTGTCAAAGTAGTGAGAGGGTGGAGAACAGGCAGTACAGCTCTTAGTTTCCTTCCATTGTTTGTCCTAATAAGTATCCTAACCTTTAGTTTCTGTCTCTTCTTTCCAGTGCCTCAGGTGAAGAAAAGTGTAAGTCAATTTACTTTTTTGTGAGCTTCGTCTTTAAAGCAGAGCTTTTGTCATCTTAGAAATGAACAGAGAAATTCACTTTGCTTCTCTTTTAAAAAATAAAAAAATATTAAATAAAAAAACAACCAAGCAATGTCTATGTCTGTAACATTTCCAGGGGTAAGAAATAGAACAAGGGTGAGGTAAGACTTGTTTGCAGTAGTGAAATGGGGCATACTTCTGATACCACAGTACTCCTGGCAAAGACTTCTGTTGCTTTAGGATTCCTTATGATTCAACCACTTTGTGCTCCTCCTTTTCACTTGTTAGTTGGTCTTAATTAGAGGAAGAATTATAAATGCTAGACAAAAGTTGGCCTTGTGCTTAAAAGTTGAATGGATTTTAAAAGTTGGCTGGCACTACGGTAGCAAATTTAGATTAAGCAGTCTGAAGAAGTATAGAATTAGCTTAAGGTTTTAGTATCCTTTTCTGCATATTAAAACCATTTTCAGGAGCTTACGTACTAGAAAAATGGGACTGTCACATAAAGACGTAACACATTGTACAGCTGAGAGGAAAATGCCCGGTTCAAGTTATAGCTTAAACATGATCTTAGAAATGTCTTTTCTAATCTGTGCATAAAATAAAAGACTGGTTCTGCCAGATGACTGGAAAGTTGAGGACTGCAGATTTAAGATTTTTCCAGCATGGGAACGTATCTCTTTTAGTTGAGACAAACAAATTACGCTGGAATGCACTCATGGTCTATATCAGCAAGTATAACTTAACTTAGTTATGTCAAAAAGAACATACACTGTGGTATATACATAAAAAAAGGATGTCACTAAAAGTACTTGGGTAATAAATTTCCATGGTTTTGGGTGAATGTGAAAGTAGGCTTTCTTAGTGGCAGAGTAATGTTTATTGAAGTATCAACATGATTTTCTATGTTTAAAAAATGATTAAAGATTCATGAATGAAGTCAGACTTCAGATAGCAAGAAGAGTGTAAAATGGCACAGGCTTCGATTACAGGAACTTTCTGGTTCATTCTGTAAGCTCTGCATCTCTGAGGAGTATCCTGCCTGTAGTTACAGCCAGCCCTTGATGAAAGAATGTTATTGACCTTGGACTGGCTGGCAGCTTTATAGGTGGCAGGGTCCTTGTTGGGGGGGATGGTTGTTTTTCACTCCTTTTGGAAGTTGCATGGAGTAACAAACATCCATAGCCTGCGCTGTGGAGTTGCATGGGCTCTTAGGCACAGAAGGGAACGAGTGGTTGCAAACTGTGGCAGTTAATGATGGCAGCAGCAGACCTGGCTCCCGTGTGGTGGTAGCTAACCATCTGTGACTCAGGCATCCATCAGCTGCTCAGAATAACTGGACTGCAGAATTCATGGCAGGATGATGACAAGCGTGTGTTTCGTTACATGAGCACGCAGCAGCAGCCATGGGCTCTCCACGGCTCACAACCCCCTCCGTGTAGAAGCTGGGAAACACTTGTTGGGGTTGGCCACTGTGCCTGTGCGGAGCAGAGTTAGAAACACTTGTTCAAAGAATCAGCTCCTACATGGGATGAAACAAATCACTGTAGATGTCTACCTACATTTTCCCCATCAGCAAAATTAGGATATTGCTATTGCAGAACTTCTGTCAAATATGTGGTTGAGGTCTGCTTGGTAGTGTGTGTGCTCTTTTTGAAGGTGAAGTTTCACTTCAGTTTTGTTCATGGTATTAAGTCAAGAGCCAGTTCTGAAGAGATGAAGTCAAGACTGAAATGTGAACATATGTGAGATGGTGTCCTAATACATTGGGTAAACCATAGGGTATTACTTTGGTATGACAGGTAGCCTTGCTACAAATTGACTTGTTTGTATGCAGCCTATGGCAGGGAAGTGATGAGAGACAATGCAGCTTCTAAGTACTATAAATGTGCTTTGATTGATGGTGCATAATTCTTGACTCACAGTAGGGAGGAGGTCAGTGAATTCAGCTGAAGGGTACTTGAAGCTTTGTGCATGTGGGGGTTGAAATTAAAGTTGGGAGCAGTGACCAGACTTGCCAGATGACATTGGAACATTTACTAAAAAAAAAAAAAAAAGGCATTAAATGTGGGATAAAGACATAAGTTAAAAACACTTGAGGCATAAAGCACAGTGAAAAGCCATTGGAGTTTCTTTAAGATGGTTTTAGTATGTAGCTGAAATGAAACTATTGAAAGAGATCTAATTTGTTTTCATTACTGAAGGAGCCAAAATGTCTACTAATACAGTATTTATGTTTGTGGTAATAGCTTTCTACCATTGTGTATCTCTATAAACTTTCTGTTTAAGAAAACGACTAAACAAAGCAAAACAAAAAAACCTCTCAACCCTTCCTCTCCGTATGGCAGTAGTGCAGAGCTTTTTGGGCCAGGATGCATGTCTCCTGCTGTGTTATGCTGGTGAAATAGAGAGATCTCTTTCTGAAGAGCAAGTTTAGAGGTGAATCTGGCAGATTGTTGGCTCCAAGGCAAACTGAGACGATCAGAGAAATTTGCTGAAGGCATGGCTGGGGTGAATGCCTCCTTTCTTACAGCAGGGGTGTTTGAGCAAGAAGACTTGGTGATCTCTGTGCTGATGACTTTGCCCTGAAAAGAGATGTTCTCAGAGCATTTGCTTTCCCCAGGGTCTGGTGTCTCCCAGAGGTTTGGTGGTACAGCTGCGCTGGCACACTTCCTAATGTACTTGTAATAGCAAAAAACCACTTTCTCTGAAGGAAGTTTATTCTGGTTTGACAAGTGAAATGAAATGCAGCAATAAAAGCATTCTTAGACACTTATACTGGGCTAGAAATACAGCTATTTTAACAGGAAAAACAGTAGAAATGTGGAGTCATTTCTGTTGAATTGGTTGTTTGCAACCTTTCCTTGTATTACAGGCAAATGTGCAGACCTATACAAAATGCATTTTATTGAAAGCATGTGGGAAGACAATCTTCTAGTGCATCCTCAGTTTTGAGGGGCCAGCAGACAGACTTGCTAATAAGGGCAGAATTGGGGGATGTTGTTGACAGCGTGAACACTGGAGAGGTTAATTAGGGTAGAAAAGAACATAAGTAGCTCTCAGTGGAATGCTACCCTACTGTGGTGAAAGAGGAAGACGGTAAGAATCTGAAATGCATTTGAGTCAAGTATAAAAGAAGGTGTTGCTCTGCAGCAAGATAACTCTCAAAATTAGTTCACTGCAAGTTGAAAGGAAGCCCATGTGGAGTGTCCACTTTGGAGGACTTTTGGAGATGGAGGAAACTTTGAAGTGGTTTCTAGTGCTTTACATGATGCAGAAGCTCTTAGTGCAGGTCTTTCCTGTTCTGAGACCATATGTTGGTGTTCTGTTGATTTTATGGTTAAAGTATGTTCAGGTGCATAAACACGTCAGAAAAGAGAAAGAACATTCATTTGTTTTTCACTACTAAAGATTAAAAATACTTTTAGGTAACTATACATTTTGATGTTATGCTGCAGCTCCCTTGGCTTGTGCTTTAAGTTGTAAATTTGTCAAATGAGGAAACAAAGTCTGTGCTTGTTTGTTTGTTTGTTTTTCTAGTCAGATGGTCTTCAGGTCCATCTAAGAAAAGATTGAGGAACATCAGTGAAAATACGTTGTCATACCAAAGAAAATGCTTTTGAATTTTTTAAAGGGGAGTAAAATAGCAAAAGATAATATTGTAGTCTTGCATTATTTATGGTGCCTGTAGCTTTGAAAAAAATCTTGTGATGTTAAGGCTGTCCCAAAATGAACTGGAATAGTACATTTCTGTAACTCTGATTTCTTACTTTGTCTATAAAGCAGTTATAGCAAGCCTGAGATTGTTTTAAGGTCATGTAATAAGAGGAGGGGAGAAAACCCCTCAAATTTCATAGCTCAATAAAATAAGCAGAATCTGTAGAAAAACAATTCTGTTGTAATTTGATGTCAGTTCTGCACTAAAATCTTTTACCACAGTGCAGCATTGTAACAATAAGCTTCAGTCATCACTGTCTTTCAGCTTACCTGACTGTGATAAGCAGCACAGTATTTATTTCTGCCTTTATGTAAACATTATGCCGCAAGTGGTTCATGACAGCACTTCAGCAAGCTATGTCATGTGAGGATACTTGAGAAATGCATCAAAGGAGCTGACATTCTTGCATTGAGGTTGAAAAAGGTTGCAGCACTTTTCTTAAAGCCAAGAAGCTTCAAGGGTAAGATCAATCTGAATTTGTTACATTTTCTAAGTCTCTTTGTGCCTATTAAAAAGGACAAGATTCTGTCAAGCTAGTTGCATTTTCAGCTAAAAAAAAAGCCAGAGTTAAATGGGGCAAACCAGCTAAACAAAAAAACACTTTCAAAATATAGCATGAGATGTAGCTAAATTTGGAGTTCTTAACAGCAAGCAGCTGCTTAAGTAATTAAAGTATATAAGGTGCTACTGACCAAAGCAATTAGTATATAATTTCATTAATGGTGTTAGGATTGCAGTAACAATATTTAAGTCTTTCTGTCCAAATCAAGATTGCTGGCAGTTTGTGCCATGTCCAAGACAAGGCTGGGAGCAGTGCAGTGTTAGGGTGTGTTACTGCACCATTGTCTGAGTGGATCTGTAACTGCGCAGGAGCGTCTGGTGCTGGCTGTGCCTTGCTAACCCTCCTAATTAGCATACCTTGCTCGAGAATTTACATGTGCATGCACTTCTAAATTTTTATAAGCTAGGATGGTAATAAGTTTATGTATAAAACAAGGCTTCATGGCGGCTGCTGATTTTTTTTGTTTATCTTTGGAATTAGTTTGTGAGCTTGCTGCTGTTCAAGAGCAAAAGGGAATTACTGGTTTTGTGTACATTTTTGTGGTTTGTCCTTAAGTGGTTGAAAAATCTTGGAGAGCTCAGGCATAACAGAGTCTTCCAAGTCCCTCTGACATCTGAAGTACTGCAGCTGATGGGTTTTTGAGGTGCAAGGTCTGCAACTCACAGACAAGTGGGCAATGAGCTCAGTGACTACAGGTAGGTAGCTTCTAGGCTCCAGAATAACTATAAGTATTCTTCAGATGATGACAATGAGTTTCAGAGCCTAGGTAGAAAAAGCACACATCAGAGGGAGAATATGGAATATACTAAAGTCCAAATACAGGTCGCCTCTGAGGCTAGGGCAGCATCACTGATGAGTCATTTGGTTGGGGAACCAAAGCTGGGAGAGCTTGCTGCTGGGACACCTGTGGGTATTACTCCCATGGTGGCTAACCTGGAGGTGCTGACTTTGTTAAAAAGCCACTGAGAGAAGTCCTTCAGAGCCTTCAGGCTTTACAGCAACACTTCTGGCCTACCTTGAGCTCTGTCCTGTTGACGCATTGCCTCTTTCTAGGTCTAAGGCTTTCTAGGTCTGTAAATACGTGGGCGTGCGTTTGGCGGAGCAAACCAGTCTTCTCTGCTTTTCTGGGCTGTATTTCAGATGTGAAACAGAGCGAGGTGAGAGGGTTGTCTCACCTCTTGAGAACACTGACCCTGTGTCCACAGGTTTTTGGGGCATCTCTCCTAAGAGGAGCGGTGGGGGTGAGTGAAAGCAGCACAGTGCAGGACCTTGGCACCTTGCAAGCTCATTTGAGCATGCCGGTGACATCCTTGTCATGTGGGGTAAAGGGAGTGGAGACAGCCTCATAAGAAGCGATGGTCTGTTAACAGAGTGCCCTTGAGGGAAAATATCTTGTGTCCTGCTTCCAGCCTTGTTCTGTGGGCGTGCAAGGAGGTGAGTGTAGGCAGGGGATTGGGCTCCATGAACAGCAACTAGATGGAGAAGAGCAGCAGGCTGGTTTCCCAAAATCATGGGATACGCCCTGTGTACCTGAACCGGGAATGCACACAGCTTGTGAAATCAGGCACATGGATCTCAGAAGGAAAACAGGCATAATGGACAAGTTTGTTTTGATTCACGCCGAGCTGCGATGAGTCTTCCGCATAGCACACCTGCAGCTTTCGCCTCTGAGTGAGCCTGATCTTGACTGATTTTCACTGGTGCAGCTTACATGGGGGATTTAAATCTTGAAGGACCAGGCTTTGCCTAGCTGAAAAAAAAAAGAAACTGGATTTGGTGAGTTCAGAAGAAACATTAGCACATTTCTGATTTTCTTATGCCTAAATAAAGTTATTGATTTTCAGTGAAGTTTTGAATGGTAAATGTAGGTTACTTGTTCTTTTGTATTGTTGCTGGTCTCAGGGTTGTTGGTGGTGGTGTATTCCTTGATTGGGGTTGGGGGTTTTTTGGTTGTTATTTTATGTTTAAAAAAACCAAAACAGGTTGACTAACGGGAGTTCTTGGAACCAGTGTAGTCACGGCAGAGGGAGGCATCACAGAGCTTTTACAAATGACTGTTTTCCTCCTGAGCGGAGTGGGGTACAGACACCTTCAGCGGTGGCTCCACACCGCCATTTGGGATGAGACTGCAGCAATATGCTTTGCCATCTGGGGATCCGTGCGGCAGGACTGTGGCGTTCCCTTCTCACGCAGTGGAGGTTCACGCTTCGTTACAGCAGTAATTCCTCACAAATTATCCACCCTTTGCTGGCAAGGCCAGGGGAGATCTCCTTGTTCTGCACCCCAAAGGACGAGCTTTCTCAGAAGCAACTGCTTGGCTTGCCTGAAAGGAGAGCCTAAAATAGATTCCTGATTTGGGGTCAGCACATCTGTGTGCAGATGAAATTAAATGTGTGCCCCAAAACTCTGCTCCTTTAGTAGGGCAAAGAAATGTAGAGAAAGCTTATATTGAGGTGCTGCCTAGGCAATAAGAGGACATCTGGATGGCAGCTGCCTTCGTCTCTGAAGTGAAGCTAAGGTAGTCAGGCTTGCTCATCATTATTTGTCAGGTACTGGGTTTAAAAGTCAAGTCAGAGGCAATTTCTAATGTTCTACAAGTAAATTCATTTTAATCCCCAACAGGCTCTTAAAGGAAGCTTTTTTATGCAGTGTTGCAATTCCACACAACTCTCCCCCAGTTTAGTCCCTTGTAGATAATTTACCAAAATGACAATTGTAGTTAATACTAAACTATTAAAGCAACTGATAAAAAGAAACCAAAATTTCCCTGGCATTTAAGCATTTTACTTCTTCATGTGACTTCGGTTCTGTTAAGTTTGACAAGAAGCACCTTAAACATGAAATATTCCTGTTGTCTACTTTGTAAGTCCATCGGTCATAGCTGGGTAGCTGTTATATGCTGAAAATGCAATATTTAATTAACTTGGAGGAATAGCTGATTCATTAATTGCTGTGTGCAACTTTTGGAACTTACATTACGTCGTCAAACATGCTTTCTAAGCCAGGAACAAACCTGTTCGAAGCAAAATTTAAAACTCATGGTTTAACCTTAGTAGGAGTAAAGGTTAGCTCGGGTATCAGGTGATGAGGGACACGCCTAATTTAATAATAATAATAACAATAATAGTAGTAATAATGCTTCAACACCAGCTCTGCAGACCCATCACTTCCTGAAGAGAAATGCTAATGGACTTTGTGGGTTAATCCAGCCACTTTTTACTTGAAAGCTTTGTTGAAGTTGTTGAGGAGTGGCTTTGAAATGAAACCCCCTGTGCCAGAAGCTTGGGGTTTGCAGGCTGCCAGGCGGGAGCTTCCCCAGACAGTCGGGCGATGCTGTCTTGGAGCAGCCTCCAGCACTGGTGCTGGAGCAGGCAGGGCGTTGTGGGCTTTGGCTGGAGCTATGGCAGTGTGTTAGGAGGTTATGCACGATGTTTCCCGGAGCAGGGATAAAGCTTGGGCTTTCTTGGCAGGATGGGAGGGACTAATCCGTGCAGTGGTACTTATATTGATTTGTAAGGATTACTCAACTGGGTATTATGGTGTTTAATCAGGGAGGGAGAACACAGGTTCCCTGAAGGAAAGCAATAGATGCTTTGACTGTTTTTAACTTTGCCTTTAATAGCTTTAGATTTGCAAGACACGTGTAGCTCTTCTCATCTGTGTGAATTTTTACCTTCCTTTTGAACTATGACTTGTGTAGTAGTGTTATTTGTCTATATTTCATTTGCATGCTCATTTTTTCTTCTTTTTCTCTGACATGGACAATAAGAAGAAAATACCCAAGTAAAACTTTAGAGAAGCACTATGAGTAGAAATCTCAATATGGGAAATGGTAGAAGAAATTGGGAAAAATAATAATTTTTATTCATGTAAACTTAAGAAAAAGCATTCATTATTAGGTATTTTGAAGCTTTTTATTCTGTTTCTAATGTAGGACTATGTAATCTTAATAAAAATGCAACTAAACCTGACCTGTGTGTCAAGTTGCAGCTCTCACTGATATAGGATATCTTCTTGAAGCCATTCTCTCATAAATATGACTGTCTAATATGATATGCAGTCTTGCATTTACCATGTGGTCAGCTGACAGTATTTCACCTCTTCATTGCCACCCAACGTTGTGCTTCCTGAACTCTGACTTGTACGTTCCTTAATGGCTCAGTAGGTTAACATGGGTTTGCCTGTTGTCTGAAAAGGTTCATTGGTTTTCTGTTTGTTTTGTATGGGCTGCACAGGCCGGGAGCCCTTCTGCAGCTCAGGTGTTCCCCTGCCCATGTCCTCTTGAAGGATAAGGGACAGTCTTTCTATGATCATCATTTCGGGATATATCGACAGGGCTTGCTTTCTTTGTTTTGCTATTGAGGTGTAATGCATCAAGAGTGAGGCATTGGGTTAACCTCACCAGGAAGGTAAGACTTGAATGAAGAATGCCTGGGTCAGCTGATCTGTGTGGGTCTCCTGTTCACTCCTTCTTTTCTTTTTTGTCCTGAGTGAAGGGTGGGCCACAATAAGGCTGTAGGTTCATGACTACTCTTCACAAAGTTATGACTTAAGCTTTAGCTTTCCTTCTGTTCATATCTCCTTTTGGGCTGGGAAAATCCATCTGCCCTGCGCACCATATGATGTGTTGCTCCCTTCACCAATGTAACCCCTCTGTCTTTGAGGGTTTTTTGAAGATTAGTCTACTTCAACCACGGGTTTGGCCTCTGAAAGAATATGCCATTCTGCCTTCTATGGCGCTGATTCTATCCGGGTAACTGAGGCTGGTTTGGGTTTTCCTTGTCTTGGTAAACGCAAACAAAGAAATGCTTTCTTTTTAAAAGTCTTTATCACTCTTTTTCTTAAATTAATGAACTAAAAGCTGGTGACATGAGAAAATGGTACAGGAAAATGACTGAACCTCATGTTCATGGAAAAAAACTGCAGATGTTACCAGTTACTTGAAAATTAATCTTTTCACTGGATTTTGTAATCTGCTCAAGAATTATGGTTTCCCAGAGGTCTACTTAATCTTGTATTCTGCTTTAAGTGATGTGTTTACTGAGTATTTACTATACAACAGTGGTTGTGCAGGCATTGGCCTGCAAAGAGGGTTTTGAAAGGCCACTGGCTGATTGCTGTCATCAGCGATAGCTGGATGAGGGTGTGCTCGTCCAACAGGAGGTGGGCAGTCCCATTGTGCAGTCACACAGGATCTGCTGGTGTCCTCCTGTTTGACTTTGCGTTCAAACTTTGACCTGATGGTTTTTTTTAGGAAAGAAGATATTCTTTCTTTNCAAATTTCCTTTGAGAACACAGGTATCAGGAATTCTGTTTTCTAAATGGTCTGTGTGAGTCTGGAAAAGGGACTGGCCATGACTTACATATTTTAATCGTATCTCTTATAGTTGGAACGTGCATAATCAGAATTCTGGATGGTTTAGATGTTTTCCTTGGATTTCAAGCCCTTCTCTCATACTGATGCCATTAGAGCTTCAACACTTGTGTGTGCCATAGAGTCAAGCAGGAGTTCAGCAGTGGTGGTGGTGATACCCACCTACACCAATTGTCTGTCGAGGCAACCAACATCTATCCACTCCACAAGAGGACCAGCCTGACTCTATGGTCCTTGGGTTAGAAATGGGAGCTTGTACGTTGGGAGGTCCTTCTGAATGTTGTCTGTGAATAATTGCAGCATCATCAAAGGGCAAAACCATTAAAATCTCCATGAGAGACATGCTTTGCCTTAATTTGTCCCTGTAATTAAACAAGTAAACCCTCCTTGTCCCAGCCTCCCATCCCCCAAATGCCTAGCTTTCATCTTCTTTACTCTTTAGGATGTCAAGCGTTAGGTGTGTGAACTGGACAAGAACTGAATTTTTCATTTTTGAACCTTCCATCTTTTTCTATCAGAATTCCTAAAACTCATTATATGCACTAATCCATGTGTACAACTTCATTCCTTCCTGCTGTAGAACACCTATAGCCAGTTGCTCCTGCTACTCATTGAAGCTTTGGTTTTTTATGAGCACCTTTCATATGTAACTTATTCCTATAGTTGTTACCTAGCAACATTAATTTGGTTCAGTTTAGTTTGCCTTCTATTTCAAGAAATCTATCAGGTGTGTTTTAAGAACATATCTGGAGTCCAACCATGAGCCTTTAGAAAAGAGGTGTGAAATAATAAAGAGAGTTCTCTTCAGCAGTGTAATTAATGTACGTGTACTTGGTGTTGGCCATCACAGCCTTACTGGCAGAAATGGAAATAGATGTGTGTGGCATTTAAAAATTACCTGGAGAATACTGGAGCGGTTACTGCTGTTGATTTCTCTGTGTGGTGTTTCAGTGTGCTCAAAGAGCACAGATGCCTATCTCATTTTCATGCTCTTTTACCAACCAGCATCTCTTTCTTGCCCTTCTCTCCACAGACCACAGCATGCTTACCATTTAGCATTTTGCGAGCTGCATGTGCACTGATGTGACATTTTGTAGGCCAGCAACCATAGTTACCGTACAAAAAAGAGGATTTCACTTAAGCTGAAGAGCATTAGAATGCAATAAAGGAAAGGAGTCTTCAGTGCAGAAGCCCATAAGGAGACTTAGAGGGTGTATAAAGTTTTGGAGTTCAGGCTTGTAATTTTTAATTCAGACAGTGTGGCCACTCTGGAGATGGTGATGCCTCTAGGACACAAAGTTGTGTTTGTGTCTTCTGCTTTCACTTGAAATGAACAAAAAAACCCTCTAAGCTTCTAATGTTCAACTGAGGCAGTCTTGATATTTTTATAATTGTGCCTGGCAGCCTTCTCTGATCGGGAGAACAGTGTGAAAACATAGGGTTTGCAAATGTTTTTTTATATTGTCTTTTTGTTTCTTGTGCAAAACTTCCCATCCATATGGAGCTTTCAAGAAATCAGGAGGGGAGAGATTGCATAGAATTGGAGATGGTATTGGGAACGGAGGATGTCATTCAGCTGTAGCATCACCATAGAGGACACTGTGGGGTTTTTAAAAATTGTAAGCGATCTGCTTTTTGTCGTCTACCTTCTGTTGTATGTGTCTCTCAGAGGTGTAGAAGCTGCCAAGTACTAAATACATGCATCCGTAGGGGTCTGTGGATACCAACTGTACAAAAGTTGCAGATCAACTGGTGCCTGTGGCATTAGTGGAAGCTGAAACCAGAGTACGGAGGTATATGAGACATTTGTGTAAACATAGCGAGGGTAGTTACTTGCTCAGAGGGAGAAAGTGATAGAGGAGTATGAGTGTTACCTAGGATGGACTTCTTTTTGCATCATTACTACTGTATGTGGTCAGTAATAGTATACTTTCAAAAAGTTTTAGTGATTGATATTTCTGAAAAGTCTTTTCAAAATGGCATTTGGACATGGTACTGGAGGGACATGGTGCAGGGCTCTTGGGATCCCCTTGATATGAGGGACTGTCCTGCAAAAGGAATTTATATACACATCTCACTGTGGTAGTCTTTACCTGCATTTTTGATCATAAAACATGAGATTTCCACAATGCCAAAACCCTTGCAAAACATAATTGCATCACCAATATGAATCAGAATAACTTACCTGCGGTTTTAGAGGATTTGAAACAGGATGTTGAGGTAGATACCACAAGTATTTTATGTGTCTTTCTTTTTCCTTTTCCAAATCTGGTTAAGTTTTTCTGTTCATTTTTCTATAAATGTATTTTCCCTGTGTCACCTGTGATTTACATAGTGTTTCACTGCATCATCAATGCAGGATGGTAGGGTATATGCAACTGTGTGTTCCTTTTCTTTCACTGTTTTCACCTGTCTCCTTGAGGGTTAATTCATGTGTGCTGGAGGGGCTCCTAACCACTTGGATGCCATCCTCTACTCAGCTAACTTCAGTGAAATCTTATATTAGTTGTATCTTAGCTTTTTTGTTTTGTCAAGATGGCTCTTGAATGTGCTGCTCTGAAACTCATTTTGAGGAACTGATTGCTGATGTTAGGTTGTCGAATAGGAATAGGTGATCAATCAGCAGCTGCCTTACTGTATCAAACACTTGTTTCTCTTTGTGCTGTTAGGCTTCATGTAGTGTCAGACTTAATTCCATGGCGACAGAAAAGTGCTGTTGTTTTTTATAAACCTTCTACTGAATTCCTAGTAGCTTGTGCATCAGTTATCTCTGGGACCTGAAACGAGGGATAATGCTGGATGATTAAATTAAAAAATTAGCAAACAAGAAAGGAATTATTTATGTTTTAAAATAAAAGGTTTTTACAAGCCTCTTAAATCACTAAACTAATTTAGGTCCTGTGATGTTTTTCATAGTGTTCCGTATGAACTGTGGACCATATGTAAAAGGGAAGGTTATTTGCTGAACTGTCATTTAGATACATGAAATGCATCCTGATCTGTAGTCCAAAGCTGAGATTCTTTCCATGTTAATCTTTTTTTCAGTAAATAGAATTTCTGCAATGCAATGAGCCCCTTGACAGCTGTGAAAATACCTGCTTTCTTTGGGAGGCTGGCACAGAAGATGAGCAGGGATCATTTCAGCTTTATGTCGCTTCGGAATAAGTGGGATCCTGCTTAGTCTTGTTAGCTGAGCTTAACATGTCAAGGCCAACAACTACCAAAATAAGTAAATAAATGAGGATCTAGGGGATAGAGAAGGGCTGGAAGCAGAAAGGCAAGTGGGACATGGTTAAGCACAGATTAAATTTTGCTCAGGCTTAATTTAGGGGTTATCATCCCTCCTATGTTAATGCTCAAAAACATTAAAAATGTATTCAAGGTGCTTTGTTTTAGTGGAGCGTGATAGCTTAGCTCACTAATTTAGTAGAGTTTTGCAAAAAAGTTTTCCTCTTTCCTTGAATTGAACTTTTAAATCTTTTCTTGTAATTGAAATCATGATTTGCTTTACCAAAAATATTACTTGCAACATTCAGTGGAGCTGGTTTCTGAACAAAGCCAAAGTTTAACAAGTTGTGGGCAAAGAAACAAAGTGAAATTCAGGCAGCTGCCAGTGTGTGCACTTTGGTTCTCGTTTGGGAAAGAACATTGCTCGCAGAAGAGTCTACAAAACTGCCAGTACCCTGTCCACCACCAGAAGTATGTCAGAGCTAGGTTTTGCAAGTGTTCTCCTTTAAAAATGTCAGTCAAAAGCTAAGGGCTGTTTGCATGTTTGTGCGTGGAAGTGATAAGTAGCCTCTGTGCTGTTCGGTTGAAGTGAAAGAATAGACCTTGAGTGTCCGCTTTCATACTCCTTGATCTTATGGCAGAATTCAATACAGATTAAGGAAAATATCCTTTTATATTCCTGGAAGTGCATGTATGCAAGATAGGTGGGGAGCTGGAGGCTCCTCAGCTACCTGCAGCTCTGCCTGCTAGATTTTTTCAGGGTAGTCACAAAATTTGTGTGTGCATACTTAGAGGACCAGCATGGTGCTGTGCTGACTCAAAGCCCAATGATTTGCAAATTTTGCTGTTAACCAGCTAGCCTTCTCAAAGTCAGTTTTGTCTACATTTTTTTTTCTGCGTAGGATTGTCTTGATGGAGGCTGGATGTCACTGGTTGGTAGAGAAAGATACTTTGAAGGATTGCACTGTATATGAAATACCCTTCTGAACAGTGTACCTGCAGGTGGTTGAAACAGTTAGAAATCCTGTGGACGGCTTATTTGATTTTTATTTAATTAAGCTCTGTGGAGAGCCATCACAGTAACATACTGGATTACTTGGCAGGCTGAGACATCTGCTGGCACTTCTGAGGTGTAGGCTACAGCAGTGAGGTTTCCTATTGCATCATGCTGAAATCTCTCCAAAACATAATGGTATTTAGTAGTATATGCCATTGTATAGAGATGAAACTGTATGAAATTCAAGATTGCAGGCTTTGTCTTCAGAAAGCTTAAGGATCTTAAGGATCTTTTGCTCCTGCGAAAGTTTTATAGCAAGACTGAGGGCTATTATTAACAGTGCTGCACCCACAGAGAAAAGGAGCTGACAGAGGAGTGAAACCAGATTCTGGACTTCAGTGCAACATGTTATTAGGAGAACTCTATATGCACCTTGTCAGTGCCTGTCCTGTTAGAAACTGAATTTAGGTGTGTAATTGATATACTTAAAAGCCTGCTAATGGTAATTCAATGCTTTAAACTATGTACTTGTTTTGCTTAGTGTTTTGCATGAAGTGCCTCATTTTATGCATATTAGGGTATGTAGGACACCTTTGCAACTATTTGATTATTCAGGGATAGCTTGAGATGACTCTTAATCATTCCTCCCATGTTACAATCACCTGAAAACTTAATGATCTTGCATGCTAATAGCTTTGTCTAAATTGTTAATAAATGAGCACCCTCAGGGACCAAGCCATATGGACTGCCACTGAATATATGCCTCAACTTTCTTCCCTTTCTGCTTTTCACCATGCTAAACAATTGCTGTTAGTTGCTGTAATTGACTCCCTGACTCTGTGGTCAGAGTCTGTCTTTTATGTCTCCTACATCCAACCCCTAAGCTTTTACTTGACAGCCATCTGACACCCTACAGCTTGGTCTTCTGGTACTTTAGATGAATGATAAAATTTAAAAGCCTTGTAATTCGGCCTCTCCCTCTTTATACTTCTACTCCTGTGGTTCCCTTGTGATTGCTCAAGAAGTGTTTTCGATATGTCCTCTCCAAACAGGATAACAATCTGGAGGATGGAATGAAATTTAAATTGCAGCTCTGTCTCAAGATTGCTAAATATAGCAGGAAAATTATTGTAGACTTTGTCCAAGCAAAGCAAAGCTTAGGTTGTTGAAAATGCATGAGCTAGCTGACATGCAGAGAAGGTGGTGTAGCCTAGTGAAGGTGAGTCGTAGTAGCAGTGTAGTAGCTGTTAAATACAAAAACGAAGGGAAAATACCATAAAGAAATGAAAGGAAGAAACCTGTTTGTGGGATGATGGGGGAGTTTTTTTTCTTTCTTTTTTTTTTTTTTGACATGTGTTCAAACCTTGAAATCGTCTTGAGTACATTTAAAGTGAAGGCTAAGTGGCTGTTACTTTATACTAAAGAGCCTACTGACTTTCAGTGAGAAACATGGTATTTCAGGTCACTAAATAGAGCTCAGGTGTAGGGGCATGACCAGCACCTGTTTAATTCTGAGCAGATCTTTTGTTCACCCAATGCTAAGAATCGAGGTCATCAGCATCCCCATACAATTGCCATGTAAATGCCACGTTCAGATCTCATTATGGTTAACAAGGCATGTTGTTGGTGGACAGAAATTGAGTGATGCTCTTTTAGATTATATCCTCAAGAAATGTGATATTTTTACAAAATCATTTATAGTATCTGAAAGAAAATAGTGCAGTTGGTTGGAAGCTGGATAACTGCTTCTGATGGTTCATTTACCTAGAAAACATGGCAAAAGAATGGATATTGGAAAATACAGTGTGTTTAAGCTGCATAGCACTGTGTGTTTGCCAGGTCCGTCGCTTGTCTCTACTTTCCATCCTTGTCATGAAGAGGTTTGTGAGACAGAAAATTTGCAGGCAGGAAAGGTATATTTTGCTAGGCCAGTTGATACAGCTGGAAAATAAGGACACATTTTTGGCTGCCCAAAGCTCTGTTTGGTCAGGAGTAGCTGTTCAGGCAGTGGCTGTGCTGTAACCAGAAGCAGATATCGATGTGTGTGTTCATCAGCCCGCTGAACTCCTGATAGGGAGTGATGTAACTTGTGGCTGGGGAGTAATTACAGTGCTCTGCAAGAGGAGTTCAGAGAGTGGTTAGTGCAAAGGGCTTGCAGAGTTCTCTTGTCTTGCAGAATAATTATGATCGTTAAGGAGGAATGATTGAGCACAAGTTACTTATTTACAGTGAGGTAAGGTGGTGTATATAGAAAGGTTGGTGCCCGTTTTAGGGACTGATGTTCCTCCAGCCAGTCACACCACATCCCTGGTTGATTTACTTTGTACTCTTTAAGGTAGAGGCCTGTCTATCACACTGCAAGAGCGAGGATGCAAATAGATCTTTTTATATGAAAGTCCTTGGACTAAATACCATATCACAAAAATATGGTAGGATTTTTAGCAAGATATAATGATCACTTGCATAATGATGTCTTCCAGCACTGCAGCATTGTCTTAGGTTTTTTTCTTCTGGATTATTTGGGTTTGCCAAGTGTTTATTACAGTGTTGGAAAATCTGAACTTGATACGTTGACAAGCCAAACGGAGGTATTTGTAAGTGATACGCTTTGGAAATGTATGTCAGTTTATCAGTAAGTGAAGTAGTGCTTCACATTAGCATTGTCATTATTAAAAATCCCAACAAATTCTGGTTCAATACACACACACACACACACATATATAGTAAATACTGTAACATTTATTGTGTCCATAGCTTTTCACCAAGGAAGACAAAATAAATGTCCATTGCTGGCTCTTACTAGTTGTGGTTTTCTGCTCTAAAATAAATAAATTTATTTCTGCAATAATAATTTGCACTGTAAAAACATAGTTAAATAATTGTGTGATAATTTTACTGAAACTTAGTCTTTGCTCTTGCCACGTTTCCTTTGCTTGGGACTTCCAGATGTGCTACACTGCCTTTACTTTGTCTTTCAGATGACGATGTGGACCTGGAAGCTTTGGTAAACGACATGAATTCCTCGTTTGAAAGTTTATACTCTACATGCAGCATGCAGTCGGAAACCGCTCCGCTCCTTCAGAATGGTCAGCTGAGCCGCAGCCAGCTGCCCACCTCGGGGTCCAGCACCCTGCAGCCCATGTCCCCGAGGCAGAAGGTGCAACGCTCCCAGCCCGTGCGCATCATGGCAGTCAGGTAGGAACAAGGCACTTACCTCCTTTTCCGTGAGTTGTCATGAACTCACTTCAAAAGAACTACATTTTAAAATGGGAGATTTTCAAATTCCTCACTTTGGTAAGGAACTTAGTAGTTTTAGACTAGACTTTTGCATAGAAAAATGTACTAAGTAGGTGAAGGACATAATATTTCCATGTATTATCACCCTTCTTTTAGTCAAGGTTTGATGTACCTGCAGTAGCTGATTTGTAGAAGTGTATCATTGGTAGCAATTGGCAGAAACTATATCCATATTTGGATTTTTTTCCAAGCTGTTACAATCAGTGCTCTCAAGTCTGGTGTCTACTGACAGCTTATAGGTTTTATTAAACATAAGAGATCATGTAGGTAGATGAGGGTGCACTCAGCTACTTTTGATATACAGAAAGTGCCTCTCTCTTTGTGGAGGTTTCCTGAATGGCTTAAGACCAACAAAAAACAAGGAGCACATCTTAGTTATATGTGTTCTTCCCAGAGCACTTTCAAGTCACTCACTTGAGTGCACTAACTCATTACCAAAAAAAAAGTGTTGAAGTTGTCCCCCTGTTGTAAAGCTGAGGACTGGAATTCAGGCTTCAAGCGGAAAACTCTTGATGGTGATGGGAGAATACACAGGTGATGTAGAGGTTCTTAAAATCTTTTTGGGCAGCAGAAGGAAAGGACCTCCTGTCAGCATCAGTAGGTAAATTAATTTCTTTCCTGCTAGTTAACGGTGTCTTCTCTAAAAGAAGTGAAAAGTAATAATATAATAAAAGAAAAATCCCAGATGTGGAAGGGGTGGCTTCTAATTCTTTACACTGATGTATTACCTGTAAGAATGGTATGCTTAAGACCAGCAGCTTTTCCATTTGAATGGGAAGTATGCAGTGCAGCTAAGTCAGCTGACAGTGCCATCACTACTACAGGTTACAGGTATTTTGTAGTTCACCTGAAATAGGGCTGTACTAGAAAATGCGCTCTCTGGAGTACTACAGCTGTTGATGTTTTGTAAATACCTCAGTCAAAACACTTAAATTATTTTTGATATTTAAAAACTTAGCAACTCTTATTTTGAGAACACTCTGCCTTTCTGAAATCTGTACTTCCATGCACACAAGAACGTCCTGTGTTTATCATCAAAGAAGATAATGGTGAAACTTCTTTTCAGGGTTGTCTGCACCCATCTTGTTTGCCACCAGCACAGTGACTGACTGTGGTCTCCTAGGAGCGCAGGTTTATGTGGGTATCAGTTATGGACTAAATGATGCCCTGGTCAGCAGTACAGGCACAGCAGAACACAGCACAGAGAATTCCCAGCTTCAGGAAACCACACCTTTCTAATTGTATTGGGTCTGTGGTTCCACTTACAGGGGAAATCAGTCAAAAACTTGCAGTACAGTGCACTGTTGCACAGATGTGATGTGTACTGGTCTGAATAAATCTTATACTGTCCTTTTACCCTGTGCTGTAGGGAACTGCACACATGGGGAGCACAAAAAAAGTAGGAAGCAGGTCAAGTAGTTGTTGGCATAGTTCGTAGTTATGATTGGAACCTCCTATTTATTGCAACCCCCCCAGATCTGTAAGACTCATTCATGGAACACCAAGGCAACCAAATGGCAGGACAAAGTTACCTGTGGAGCAGATTTCACAGCAGGTAAATTTTGTCATCTCCCAGGTTCTGGTACAGGCAAAGACAGTGAGAGTACCCAGAGTGGGACATGCTGCCGGGGGCAAACCCAGTAGTTGTCTCCCAGGCAGCTCTGTTACGGAGGCTCTGCTTGCTGCAGGCATGCAGAAAAATAACAGCAGACTGAGTTTTTAATGATTTGCCTTTCAAATGCAGGAGTTAGTTGATTTGGAAACTTTCGTCATTGCCACTAGATGGTGCCTTCTGCTTAGGCATTGAAGGGCAGCCTGCTGCAGTCAGCTAGTGCATCTTCAGTGATGATGCTCTGGCAGCTGGGAGACCAAAAGCCATCTGTGTGGTCATGTGTGGTCTTACAGCTTTTCTGGTGGGTTTTAGTTTTTCTTTTGTTGGTGTGGGCAGTGCAGGTGTATTATAAGCTGGAACTTGAGACTCTATTGTATGTAGACTCACGAGGTCTATTTCGGTAGATGCAAACTTGTCCGAACAGTAACTGTACAACTGGCATAAGGTGGGAGGGTGTAATTCCAGCTTACTGCTGCAGCCACATCTTTGCATTTTCATTTCTCCAGGAAATGCCAAGTTGCTTGGAGATAGACTCTGGTATTATAATGAGGTGACAGTGTTGGTTTAAGTCTCAGCTTAGAGAACTTTACAGTGGGGTACATGTTTGTTTTCAAATCCACTTGGAATTTGGCTCTGAGTGGCTGCCATTGTTTTCACCTCTTTCACATTGGTTTGGAAGAGCTTTACTGACTTTCTGGCACACAGAGCTTAAGCTTGTAATCTAGTGCTTACAACAGTGAGTACAGATAGATATTTCTGTTTATTTTATTTGCACAGTTACCTCAGTTACTCACCCAAGTAATCAAATTATGAGCAACAAAACAAGCAAAGATGCCTGACTGGTCATTTTTCATATGCAATTACCTGCTTTGTGCTAGAAGTTGCTGTAACTGTGTATAGTAGTTGCCTAGAAAAAGAGTGGGCTTGATTCCATGTCTTTAGTGTCATTATCACAAACACTGGGGCAGGAGATGCAGGTCTAGTGATGCCAGTTTGCTCCTCTTAATGCGTAGTGCTTCTGTGTTTATAGGCGTCTTCAAGAAGAAGAACAGCAATTCAGAACATCGTCTTTGCCGGCCATCCCAAATCCCTTCCCAGAACTTTGTAGCCCCGCGAGCTCTCCAGTGCTGGCCCCTGGATCTTTACCTCAGAGTCAACCTGCTAGTAAGCATGTGAGTATGGGATGAAGCTTTGGGTCATCCATTCGCGTGCAAACCAGCAGTGGACTACTTCATTTTGAAGGCAGAAAGAAAGCTTCCAGATAAGTAAAAACACTGAGTAGGGCAGCACTGGCCGAGAGAGTATCTTCAAATAGGCTTCAGACCTTATTTAAAAGGTTTGTAAGAAAGAAGTGTAAAACTGAAGTAAGCCTCTTTCAGATAAATGCATGTTGTGAATGAAGCAGTAATGCTTAGTATCCTTCAGATTTTGTTATTCAACATAGAGACTTACTAATTCAGAAGTCAAGTTAATTAGCTTAGAGTTGGATGAGGATCTGTGCCTTTTATACTGCGCATTCTAGGTGCCGCAAAAATGCTGAATAGCTGAGTTCTTTAAAGACGTGGTGGTGCTTTATTTGTTTTTCATGAAGCTGCTCAAAAGCAAAGGTGTTCTTAGAGCTTGTAACTAGGCACAGCTCGTTGTAACGGGATTTACTGGGGGGGGTTGTCCCATGGAAAGCTGGTGGAGTCATTGTCTGTGTTCTTGGCAGTTAAGATAGCACAGGCTGAGTTCTCATGTGGTGCAGAGCAGTAACCTCAGCGACACAGCAGTTCTTCTTCTCTGTCCTACTCCACTCTATAAGAACAGTCATCTTGTTTTGTATAATTTCTCAAGCACACTTGGCAGGCTAAAGCTGGGCTCAAAAACCTTTACTTTGTAAACTGTGCTGACTTGCATGGGAATGAAAAGATGGGTTACTCTGACTGACTGTTGGCTTACAGCAGTTCTGTTCTTGAGTACCCAAAAATATTGAGAAGTTCTGTGTCACTGCTCAATTCATTTGTAATTAGCTCCTACGTCCTCTCTGAGAGATAAAGGGCGTGGGTGGGCAGTTCAGCTACAAGCAGTAGACCCAAATGTGTGCCCTCGCATGTTGTATGTTGCGTTACAGCGCCTTGAACAGCTGCCTGCTTTCCTGAAAGACACAGTGCATCCCCACTGGTTTTACTGTGTTTCTTACTCAGGCAAGACAGACCGGTAACCAAATAATGCCCTGGGAAAAAATTGAGCCATCCCGTTGGGAATTTAGCACAGGGCCCTGTCAGAGACGCAGGTACTGGCTAAGCAGAGAGGCTGTTTTGCCAAGGCAGTGTTGATGTGACTCTGGGGAGATAAAACCAGGGGCAATTTCGCCTCCTGGCACTTGCCAGCAGGACAGCAGCATAGCTGTCTTTCTGAAGTAAACTTTAGTTTCTGATGAACCCGTGTTTACCTCTTCAAATATTACCGGGGTTCAGGGTTTCTTTGCCTTTTAGCTCTATATTTTACTAAAATTAACCAAGCCACCTTAAACTTAGCTCTGTAAAACCTTAAGGGAACCCTAAATGGTGTATGAGTCAATTTTTGATGGAATTTAGAAACTAGGGGTTTAACAGCAGATAAATATAAAAATAACCAGTCTTTTAATATATGTAAGAAGATGTCTAAAAAGGCAGAATAGAAGATCTTTTCCCAAATTTTACCTTACAAATTTAAAAAAAAATTATTCTACCTTACTTTAAAATGAAAAGCTTTGACAAATATTTTGATAGCCTAAAATGAAGTAGTTTATATTGTATAGATATGCTTGCTGCTGAGTTTTTTAATCAAAGACGATCTATTACAGTGGTAAAACCTTTTAGGATACAAGCTGAGGGGGTAAAGCATGTTGGGCAATAGTGGTTTCTTTTGTAGATGCAAATACACTGTTAATTTCAGCATATCAGCTCATTGGAGGCAGTTGAGAAATGCTGGCTTGGGGTGAGGAAAGGATAGGAAAGTGTTCTTTTTCTCTCTAACAAAAGTATTTTCCCCTCTTTAATGAAGAGGAACTGAAAAAAATCTTCAAGTTTTAAAGTATCAGTGGGCAAAAGTAAAAGAGAGTAGGTTTGGTTTCTTCATGAAGGAAGAAAACGACCTCAATTTTCAACGTGGAGTGTCATTGAATAACAAAATAATCTCTCTGTTCAGCCTCCTTGTAATTTGTGTTTAACCCAGTTTTAGTTCCCTTCACTGGAGTCTGCTAAACATCATGAGTAAAAAAAATTAGTAACTTAGAAAATGTTATACATCTTTCCAACTTCAACCCATTAAAAAAAATGTAGAGTTTGGGAATTTGAGTAAATTATTTTAGGACATGCTCTGGCTGAGATAAATGTCCATCAATACAATACAAACTACTGATTAATAAAATGAGTGATGAGCTTGGTTAAAGGACTGCAATAGCAAGTTTTAATGAAAATAGTGTGCTTTAAGGAAAATATAAATACAATGTTAAATGCTAACCAAGGTAAAACATGAAGATGCCTAATTTCAGGTTCTCTGCTTGCAAATTATAAACAAAGATTAAAATTGGATATGGAAATGAGCTGTTCTGATTACATGGGATATCTGAGGTGTTAGTGAATTCCTTTGGTGCTTCTGGAGCATTTACAGGTACATAAGCAAATAGCAGTTCCAGCGAGCAGTGCTGCAGCTCTGATCACACAGGGCATCAGAGCACACGCATGGAGTGGAGGAAGTGTTGCCTTTGGTCAGCTCATATTTGTGGCACTCGAGAGGGTCTCAGGTTAATGTAACCTTTGGGGATTTCAGAAAGAAGTGAGTATTTTGTTTGCTGACCATGTGAAACAGTGGAGGGGTCACTGGGTAGCTGGAGTGTCTGCATAAGAAAGGAAATGTTAGTATTGTTCCTCCTGGAACACCTCAGTGTAATTTTTTAATAGCTGTAAAATACAACTCTGCAATGATAAAACCTAGTAGTGGTTATGCAAGAGGAATTTAAAGATCCAGTCTTGTTAAATGTAGAAGAGTTTCATGTCATATTGCCAAGACTTGGGCATAAAGAAATGTCAGCTCTATTCAAGTTTTACTAAAAGTTTTACTTTTTCCCAGTGTATTGTTCCCTGTAGGAAAAGGTTGCATGTGTGAATGAACGAGTGAGTAAAGGAGCTTTCAGGTCACAAAGTTTGAATTATATTTGTGGCTGAAAAAATGGATATTGTCTTTTCTCATACGCAAAATTTTATTCTGTAGCTGGAGCCTGAGATACAAACTTCTTGTTGCTTGTGAGTCTCTTCTTTTTTTTTTTTTCATGCAGTTGCCACTGCTTTTTTTTACAAGCAGTTCACAGCATTGCTTTATGCACTGCTCTGCGTTTGTTTCACACTCTTGGCTCAGCAAAGAAAGGTAAAACCAGTAAAACAGTGAAAAATAACTGTAAATAAACCTTTCTTACTTTTTTTGTGGTAGGTTCTTTTTTCTGTNTTGCTTGTGAGTCTCTTCTTTTTTTTTTTTCATGCAGTTGCCACTGCTATTTTTTAAAAGCAGTTCACAGCATTGCTTTATGCACTGTTCTGCGTTTGTTCCACACTCTTGGCTCAGCAAAGAAAGGTAAAACCAGTAAAACAGTGAAAAATAATTGTAATAAACCTTTCTTACTTTTTTTGTGGTAGGTTCTTTTTTCTGTCTTCTCATGGTGATGAAGCATTTTCTTTATTTTGCTCCAAAAAGTGCAATAATTTCATTTTTTTTAAAAAAGTATTTTTACAAGATCTGTTGGGTAATGATACTAATTTCACCACAGCAGGGAGCAGTATGCCACCTCTAACTCTGCTGCCAGTCAGGCACTGAATACTGCTTTTAAAGCTGATGGCTGCAGCAGTGTACTGCAGCTGCTCCCCAGAAGACAGAGAACAGTGGGAAATAACAGGTCTTCAGTACTAGCACAAAACTAAAAACGTGTGTAGGCAAATGGGATAGTCATTTAATGGGAGAAGCAATCTGGGAGGTAAAACTGGAGTGTTAGGCTTATTGAAATAATTTCAGATTTGTTTGTTATGGTTTGTTCTGTTGGGTTTGGTTTTGTTTTGTTTTTTTTTCTTTGGATAATCTTCTTTGCTTTAGGAAACAATCTTGTGGATAATTTTTTTCTGAGCACACGTAGGCTGAGAAAATGGCACATAATTTAGTAGCAAAAGACTTAGAAGAGAAATAACTGTGAACCTTTAGGTTACATTTCAAAGGCTATCCTGCACTGAACAACCTCCACAGTGGCAGCATCTGTGCTAATACAGTTGTGTGACCAAACAAACTTGGTGATAGACATTCTGAAATTATTTGTAATTAAAGAGATGCATGCCTCTTTCGAGTTCAGCACTATGATCCTTTATCACAGGTCTGCAGGTGAAAATGGCCCACTTTGAGCCTAGTTTTACAGTGAAAAATGTTTGATGTCGACCTGTTGATAGTGAGCAGCACATGGGTCTGTAAGAACTGGCACAGCTGAAATTTTAGTAATGCAGCCAACCAGCTGGTGAGCACCTGGGTGAAAAATACCACCTAGTTGTGCTGTTGAGTCAGTAGCTACTTCAGCTGCTGGTGTGGTGAGGGAGACAGTGCAGATGTCTTGTGCTTGGAGAAACCATGACCCTTCAAGGGGAAGTTGACAAAGAGCTCTTAAGTCCTTGAGCTGAGAGCAGCGTTATCTGTGAGCTTGGACAGGAGGCTGACAGGAGAGGAGCTCCCTGATCAGTGCATCCCAAACATTCCCCTCTTCATTGTGTGCCTGATTGTCCTCTAAGTACACCCCTCAGCCCCTCGCCACAGAGCCCAAAATTTCAGCAGACCTCTCAGAGTGCTCCCACTTTCCATGCTTAGGAAGGGCAAGAAAAGGCAGGAGCAGGAAGGACATAGTCTGGGTAGCACCCAGTGGCATTGGAAGACCACTTGATATTTGTCTCCCTTTTCCCTGCATTTTTGTATGTAAGGCTCATGCACACCTACAAACACAAGATCACCCCATGTCTGAGGGGGGACAGTGGTTGCAGGCCAGAAGGGACAGCTGAAAGTTTTTAAAACATTGTTTACTTAGCCGGATAAACATGTTTGTCTAAGAAAAATGGAAACCAGAAAATTACACCAAACCAAGACCAAACATTTGTCCAAAAGATTGCTAAAAACATCAGACAGCTACCTTACTGCCAATTGAAGTCCATCTTTGTGTTGCTGGTATAAACTAAGAACTAGTTGGTAACTTAGGTTATAATTTCTGGTTGTGTACAAATATTTTGGAAAAAGCATGCAATAATTACATGTAGGTCACTGCAATGCCACAGGATATTAGGCTTAAGTATCTTGTGTGAGTCAATGAAGCTTTCAACTGTAAAAATAGGGCAAATTTCTCACATCCCCCCTCTATACAGCCCAGGCAAACTTCCAAAAAGCAGTTTGATGTACCCAAATTATTTACTCTTTTCTAGCAAATTAAATTCACAAATGGGTATGAATTAATGTCATTCTTTTTTCCAGATTTAGTTACCCTTCAAGGGAACTTGTGTAAACAGACTTCTTAGTTTTTATTGTTCTAATTACATGTTACGATGCACATTTTTTTATTTTTCTTCCCATAAAACTTTTATATTGGCTCTTTTGAAGATGAGGATGTTGATTTTCTAAAGAGAAGCTGTATAAAAATACGAACTTCTGTATAATGTAGGCATTATGTACTAAGTTAGATTTTGCGTGTGTGACAGCAAATTTTGTACTTGATCCTTCAGTGGAAGAATCTTTAGCAACAAGACATTTTGAAAATAAATACTGACATCTGAGTGAGTCAACAGGGCATTACTTTCTTTAAACAGGCCAAATCCATAGCTGGATATAATCTGGTCATTTCCAGGTCCAGGCACTCCCTTTGGCCCAACTTTGAAACATGGGTTTTCATGAGTATCTGCCGTGACACATCATGTTGTTTCTCTCAAATCTTTCTTTGAAGTAAGGCTCTTACACTAAGTAAATACATCATACATAAATTGCTCTGCAGCATGTTTAACTCAGATGCTTTTTTTGAAGGCAGTTGCAATTGTGTTTGGAAAAAATAGGGAAAGAGCAGGCCTCTGCTGCAGGGCTGTGATCTAACTGCATGAAAGCAGGCCTTTGGGTGCCCCTCTCTCGTTTGGAGAAATAACACTTTTCGTGAGCTAAATGAGCTAAATTTGATGGGCCGTGTAGGAAAGATGTTGCATTACTTGTCATCTTACCTCCTCTCTCATGAAATCATGTTGTCCTGTTACTCCTGAAGAAATCAGGGTGGAGGGTGAGTCCACATCATTCTGAAAGTCGCATTTACTCACTGCTGAAGGAGAGTGATGAATATCTGAGGACTAATGAGTCTTCTGCGCTAAGCTAAAGACCGGCAGCCCTCGCTGCTGTTAGTGCTGGTCACCCGGGGGGTCTGCAGGCTCTCCAGCTGGAGCCCTGCACGTGGCCTGCTGAGAACTGGGATCAGCACAGAGGCGAAGCTGCTGCTTCTCCTTCCTCACGCCTCTTACAGCAAGAAGCTTTGTGGTAGAAAGAAATGAATCTCTTTGTTCTTGCTTTTGGAAAGTGCCAGAACAGTAGTTACAGTCCCAACATGAATTACTGGAAATATGAAGGGCATCTCATGCTCAAACCCAAGACTATGTTATTTGTTGGGATTTTTTTGTTTCTAATGACACAAACCTGGCCCAGCTCCCGGGAGCGTTTTGGCTCCCTACCCGGAAGTGATGCTCCGGCTGCGGGAGCGTGCTGGGAGGAGGGCTGTGTGGTCAGGACCAGCGGGGGAATGCACTGTCCAGCTGACGATGGTCTGGCTCACAGGGCAGGATGGAACCAGCCTGACCCAAGCCCGCCTTGCTCCACGTGTGCTGGTACCCACAGTGGGTCTCCAGCCACACAGAAATGTTTGCAGTTGTTTTAAAAAGCTGTTGCACAGTAATGATACTGAGCAGTCTGTGGTATGTGCTGCAGTAACTGCATTAGTGTGTTCATTCTACATTTTGGTGTGTGCATCTTAGTTACTTGTGCTCTTGCACATTTTGTTGCACAGCATTACTCTTCCTATATTTTATTAATGGCAGAGTAAGAGTATAACTTAGCTGTTCTATGCTTTGATCAGGAATTGACAGAACTGAGGAGCGATCAGGCAGTGAAAAATGGGAAAGCATAACATGAGAGGAATTCTAATTCTCTCTGTGCCTAGTGAGGCAGGCAGGAATGGGTTTGGGTGTAAACATAAGTGCAGTAGGGAATTGAAAAAACCCCAGAACTGTATTGAGTGACTGTAATTATACCATAAACAAATGGTTGAGACAAATCAGAGGTGTCATAATTTTAGGCTGATAGCCTTTAAGGAGTCATTCAACAAAGCAGGAATAGCCACACTGAATCTGTGTGACATCTGTGCTGTCTGGACTCGAGGTGTGAGTTCAGATCAACTTTAGGCATTTTGGATAGAAGCCTTCTTGGACCTCTGCTACCCAGTGGGGCAGGTGAAAGAAAGCACCAACTCATAATTTAGAGCCTCTGCTATGTATCCTATGTGACCTTGTGGCACCAGGTTGTTCCCAGCAGCTGGTAGGTGAGCTGACCACGAGGTCCTTCCTGAGGTGAGCTGTGCTGGCACCTGCGGCTGAGCTGCCTGTGATCCCTGGTGGATGCTGTGGATGTATGGAATGCATGACTGGGAAGACACCCAAGTTTTTGCTTGCTTGCTGGCATCTACTTCTGGGGATGGAAGGCAGAGCCAGTGTTTAGTTTGTTCCTTTCCAAACCATCAGCACAGTTGTTGCTTAAGTATGAGGAGTGATGCTGTTCATTCACAGCAGGTAAAAGGCTTCTTTGGACTTGTTTTAATTTCCTAGACAGTGACCTGTGCCCACAATTAAAGTGGAAATCGGTTTGAAATGTCCATCTTCACTTAGATGGTGTTTGTGTGTGGATGCATGGGGAAGAAAGAACTTGGAGTTGGTTCATTGTTTTGGTAATGGAATGTTCTTGCATTGTGCCAGAGCTTGCAGATACAGTTTTGTTCCATTTCCTAAACAGGGGGAGATGTTAGTTGGAATTTAATAGCATTTTTGTATTGGAAGAATACCGCTGAGTTAATTAAATCATTGTGGGATGAGTTTCAATTCTCTTTGCTCTTGATTTATAGTCTCCTATTGCTATCAAATTCTTATTATATTATTCTTCCTCCTAATAGGAGTGCAGAACTACTATACTAAAAAGTGATTTTGTTTAATTACTGTAAGTACCTTCAATCTTTGCTTCACCCTGGCTATAATCTGAACATCATTTACAAAATTTACATAAGAGCGAGTTTAATCTGGACTTGCTAAAGCACGAGCCATCATTGGTTCATAGAAGCTGCTTCTCGTGTTTCTCCATTGGCATTAGGATTGCTTGTTCTCTCCAGCGGTAGACCCTGCTGCTGCCGGGGTTACTGGAGCTGGTTTTGCCTGCTGCATTTCAGGAAGCAACAGAATTGGAAATACTGCTGTTGTGCTTCGTGCCTGGAGTGTTTGGGTTTTTCTGGTGTTGCTGAGGGAGAAATGAATAGCACTCAGAAACAAAATTGATTGACTCTCAGCTGGAAGTTCAGATCCAAGATCTCATGTTGGGAGCATGGGATGTTTCTGGGGAATGTGAATAAAGCAACTTTGTCACAGCAGACTTACTTCCAGTGAGATTTCATTAACAGTAAAGAAAACACTGTTCTGTAAGTTTTTACGGGACAAGGGGATGAAAGTGGGAGAAGCTGCTTCTGTGTCTTACCAAACAGGTGCCACTTAATAGCACCCAGATCTTTTCAGCCACCCCTTTCATCTACCTGGATCTCTTGTCTGGCCATAGTGAGGAACTGCTCTGCTTTTTGGGGTTATTTAGAGGTGGACTGTGAGGACACTGCTTCACCCTGCACACACACAAAGTTTACGGTGTGCACTGTCTGTCCAGACATTTCATAGGAACATCATCTCGTGCTCCGTGCTGCCCACCTGCCAGATGTCCCACGCTGTTGCAGGAGGCATTTGGCTCGCTGAATTGCGCTCAGGAACTGCAGAGGAAGCAGCTCCTTCTGAGTGCTGGGACGGATGTCTGTGCCCCACAGTCACCAGGGAAGGTTGGCTGCCTCACCGTGTGCTGACCTTGCTCCTGTTCCTCCTCTCACCTTTTATGTTCACCTTTAAGAGTCGTGTTTCTCTACCATCCTTGCCAGAATAGGTAATAAGAATAGGAAAAAGCCGTTCATAAGGAACAAACATTGCTTAAAAAACCTGCTGAGAGAAAGAGGTGCAAAACATTAATGAAAAGAGTATTCTAAGCTAAATAACAGTGTCCGCATAGTAAAACACCTGGATTTAATTTTACAGACAAGTCGCCCTCAGGCTTCTATGAGTCATTTGTGAGCGTGTCCTTGCCTGCAAAGTTTAAGGGCAGCTAATTACTCTGAAGTAACGTGCTTGTCACATTGTTGCCAGTTACACTTGTTTTCCCTATTGCTTACGAAAATCCACTGAAAGCAAGACAGCTGCAGTGTTTCTAGAGCTTTTAAGTAGCTTTACAGATGTTTTCAGCAATTCCCATTCATTACGTACTCAGTTCTGTTAAACAATCTATAGATAGGATCTTTGATAAGCATCAGGCATCAGGTGCACAGTTTCAGCATTGAAAAATACCTGTTGTGCTTCAGTTTATGAGTGCTTTTTACTAAGTTGTCACAAACTCCAGAGCAGTGTTACGTTAAATGTTTGAAGTATATATATACACACCCCCCCCCACACACACCCACATATATGATTGTGTATAGGAGAAAATCAAAAGATTGCTTACAGTACTGTCACACACTTTATAATGGATTTATGGGACAGCTTGAAAAGAAATAGACCTCAAATATATAAGGATCACCCTCTTCTTCATGAAGCAAAGAAAAAGCTAATGGTACAGGAATAACAGCATCATCTAGTCATGCAGGTAAAACCTTGTATTTGACATTCTCCATGTGTTTTTCTGTGTTATGTGCTGGTTTGTTCTATGTATGTTTTTCCATGGCTGACCTTTGAACTTTTTTCTGTAACAAACTAGCTTGTTAAAGCTTTGTAAAGCTCATCCACGTGAGGCTGAGCCTTGCCTCTTGCGTTACAGCCTTGTCAAATGAGCATCCTCTAAAAGGCAGACTCATTTGCTGAAAAATGTTCTTGCTACGCTTGAAGCTAATGTCATTCCATTTCTAGCATTTAAAAGGTCCTGAGTATATTTGAGAACCTCTTTTGTTGTCTTCATGGAGTGGTGCCGAGACTGGGTTTTACTCCTGAATATGGATCCAGTCAGTGCTTTAGGTGAAGGTTTTGGTTTTTGCTTTTTGTTTTCCTTTGAGCATACTTACCCACCATGATTTGCATCCTAGTGTTTTGGGGGTTTTGGTTGTTTTTTTGGCATTGGGTTGTTTGGTTTGGGTTTTTTTGCCTGCACAGATGGAAAAGGTAATCTAAATCCTGGGTCTTTCATCTTCTGCAGAGAGAGGCTGTCATTCCAAGGGAAGTGAAGTGCTTGTCGGCTGCAGGGCCACGAGAGCACCACATTCGCTCTCAGGGATGAAGATTGCCTATTTCTAACCATTTGTACAATGTAACACATTTTATAGTACTTTCTGGGATATTAATAAGAAGGGAGAAATCAGGAGGCTGCCAGCTATATTGGTACAAATGTACCTTGTGTAATTTCCCTTTACTCCTAGTGAACATTCAGTTCTGCATTACACTGCATGCAAGTTACAAATGAGCATTTGCTTACAGCCTAATTAAGCATAGCTTAGAGCAGTACTTAATTGCAACACTTCAAGTAGTACAGAGGAACTTCAAGCCAATCTGGCTAACAAGAAATTAACTTTGTGCTCTGCCCAAGGTTGTGCTGGCTGCTGTGTCTGTAAGGTTTCATTGTGTCTTGCTCTCTGTGTCCATGGAACAGCACTTGGCTGATCTTCAGAGGTCACAGAGAAACCTTTTAGGATTTCAGTTATTTGCAGGAAATCTGCAAGAAGTGAGACAGAGCATGATGGAGTCTTTCAGTGAGTAGAGAAATTGCCTGTGCAGCAGGTGCTGGCTTTGGGTATCTCCAGCAGTTCATCCATCGATGTCTGAATGGCTTTGAGGTGAAAGACTGCTACGATGGCATATAATCATTAAAATGAAAGAGCTGAATGAACTTCATAGGAAGCTTTCTATATGTTACCTTTATCCTTCAAATAAATAAATAATCTAGTAGCTCTGAAGATGGTGAAATAAACTTAACAGACCTGTAAACATGCTCACATCATTTTCTCTGCTTTGCCTGTTTCCCAAGCCATCTCCAACATGCAGCTGTAAAAGCTGTGATGTTTAACTTGCCTATCAAAATGCTCAAGGATGATGTGCATGCAAAGGGCTTGTTTCATCCCTATGCCAGAGGCCTGGAAGTACTAATAGCCCTCCATTCAAATGCTAGCTGTTAAGAAAGGGGAGACCCTAATAAAATTCCAGCAAAAATAATATAAAACACATGTACAGTGTCAGACATGATTCATAATGGCTGCATTTTTTGAGTTTGCAGCAGTCTCTGATTTCTGCATAATCGAGTTCATCTCTACTACAGCTGTGTCTTTTCTGAACAGGTGCAACTTAGTGGCAATCTCTAGCTATGAGGACTGATGGATTGTAGGGAAATTAGTTAATTATCTTCATTTTTTAATTTTAAAATATGTAAATGTAGATAAGTAGATAGTAATTTTTTTCCTCCTAAATTCTGTCACAATATTTATATAAAATTTCAAACCAGTAAGATCTCACTGAGTTCAAGAAATAAATTAGAAATATTTGAAGAGAAGGTATTTAAAGTCTCATTGGATAGTAGCTCAGATTGCTTGACTTAGAGTTGCAGTCAATGCACAACTCTGACCCTGATATGGAAGGACTTCTATGATTTTTTGTACAAACCCAATTGTGTTGGTGCCAAACTTTTGCACGGCCAGTTTTCTTACAGTCACTTAACAGATCTTTTGAATGGTTGTTGAAGAGTATTTCCTTGTGCTGGGCAATTCTGCTTTTTCACTACAACCATAATAAAGTATTTTTGAAGGACGTATTTGATTCTGCATAACATGGTTACAAATTAGGTTTGTATGCTGTAGCTGAACTACCAGTATCTGGAATTAAATATCTGTATTGATTATTGATTCCATATTGAATTATAAAGGGTATTCATTACTGTAAGACAAACTGGGAGGTCTTTACTACAACAAACAAGTAGTAGGAATGGCCATGCTTTTCATATTATTTGCTGTGCAGCGGCATGTGTTTTGCTGCTGGAAGGTGGCATGTGGACTAATGAACATATCCAGCATAGTTGTTTTGCCCACCTACAGAGAGCCTTTTTTTGCATCTCAGCTTGGAAGAAGTGGAAATAAGAAACTTTAACTTCAAAGGATGATACTGGGATTTCTTGGTGAAGGTAATCTTCACATTTTTGTTTCCGACTTCATATCATGAGTGGTCGAATCAGCAGTTGGCTCAAACTCAGTGCAGAAGTCTCATAAAAGCTCTGTCAGAGAGTTGGGTTTAATCACCCTTAGGTTGTCAGATCCCTGCTGTCAGATGCAGACATGGTAGTCCCAGCCTCTTACTGTCCTTCTGTTCACAGACCTCTTCAGGTAGCTGCTTGCTTTCTGTCAAAAACAACTTAGCAGCAAGTGCTATTTTGGGAAGTTGTTGCATTCCATATTTCGCTTGATGAGCCTTATGGTCCGACCAAGGGACCTTCATGTGTGCTCTGTTCCTCCTCAGCTCGTATTTGGGTTGCTTGTCTCCGGTTAATGGTGAGATAGGGAAGTACCTTTCAAGTGCTTTCATGCTGTCCTAAGGTAGCAAAGCTAAAAAAGATGATAAATTACACAAAGTGCCTCTTCCTCTTTCCATTGACCACGGTGGGAACCTGAATGACTAGTGAAGATGAGATGTGCTTTGACTGAGGTGGCTAGTGACAGCTGAAATGACTGCCACCTCTGTGTCGTTCGGGTGCAATGCAAACCACGTAGTGATCTGTGATCATGTAGATCCCTTCCTTCCCCTGAGTTACCGAGCTGTTTCATTAAGTCCAAATTGGGCCTTGTTTCTAAGTGGGAAATTTTTGTTGACCATGTGCCTGAATGGCCAATGTCTTCCTCAGTTCTCAGTGCCCAGACATTTGAGGTAGCCTTTTCAATAGAGGAGTATAGATAAGATTTAGGGAGGGAATACAGACTTTCATGGACAGATAGTTTTAGCCATTGGTACTTGATACACAGTAGTGATGCCAATTTTTGAGAAAAGAAAATAATTTAGTAACAAATGGGAATCTGGGCTGGGGGAATCTCTCTTCTTCAAGAGCCAGAAAGACCATAAGGGAGAGCAATAGCAGGAGTTTCTAAGGTAGTGGCTTGTGGAACTGGACTGTCATTTCAGAACGTAGCTTACCTCTGATTTTCTTTCTGATTTTGTACTAGGGAAACCTACCCTTAGGTCTTGTTTTGTGTAGAAAACCAAATGCAACAAATTCGAGTTGGTTTGTGAAGAAGGAAGGACGATTAATTTCCTCAACCGATTATCTTTGTAATCGACAATCAAAGTCATTAAGATCACTTTCTGATGGTTTACCTAACTAAAAAAGCTGAATTTGTCATCTCAAGATACTTTCCATGTTGAACCCCAGAATGAGGCTACCTGGTAATTTGTCTAATCCAGTCTGTACATATGGAAAATAATGGTCTCTGCAGAGAGGATTAAGACATTTGGCTTAATGAGGCACTGTCTGTGGAAGGGAAGTGTGTTATATCACGCTCCAAGAGGATGTACCTTTTCACTTATTCTTTAAACAGGGTTTTCATGGCACAGCTGAAGGAAGTTCATGCACCAGCTATTTTGTTACACTTTGAAAAGTGAAATTCATAGGGTGCACAGGTTGGCAAAGCCTCAGTTAATGTGAGCCAAGCAAACTTGGGTTGTTTTGTGTACAGCTGGGTTCACCGAAAGAAGAACCCACAGAACTCTGGAAACAAATTCACAAAACCACTTATTTCTTACAAGTTACACTTTGGGTCTGATCAGTATCTGTTATGTTGAAGAGTGTATAAGTAACAGTTGAACCAAAAATAGTTTCAGTACCAAAGATTTTTTGTTAATACTCTGCAGGTAGCCAAAATGTTTTACTTTTACCATGTTTTTAAATATGTTTTTAAAGGACACATCAAAAAAATTAGTTTCCTCATGTACAACTATGTATTTAATCTATGAAATTCTACAGGGCAATTGAATGGAAGAATTAGATATTGAAATTTGAAATGTATAGGAGATATTTAAATGTGTGTTACTAGTTTACATAAAAACAAGACTGCAATAAGCTTAGAGACTAAATGAAGCAGATCTTAGTATTCAGATTCATATGAAACTCAAGCTAGTGTTTGGGGCAGGAAGGGAAGGGAAAAACACTGTTTACATTCAAATATATTTGATTCAAGTTATGTCTAGAAGGGACTGTTAAATTATTATGTTGCCCAGGACCCTAAGATCTTGAGATGTTTGCATGTCTTCTGTTACATGTTGATCTAAATTGTACTTTTGTCCTTTAAGCCTAGCTTTCTTAAACTTGTACTTAGGTAGCTGGGTCTGTGAGCCAAGTGCACAACATTTTAAAAAATGTTTTATTTTGAAAGGGAATGGAATTATGCTCTCATGGAAATAAAAACTTCAGAGTAAGAAAAATGTCCAAAGGTTGATCTGCCTTCTGCCAGTCAGTCTGGGGGGAAAAATAAGTTTGAGAAAAGGCATTTTCCTTTAATAAACCTGACACCAGTGCCTTTATATTCTCTTTCATTTTCTCTGTGGTTCAGTTCAAGAAGGTTTCAATGACCCAGATTTTTCTCAGCATAATCCTAAAGAAGATCCATGATATAAATACAGAGCCATCAAAATCCTTTGAGAAAAAAATTATCATTCATGCCAAAACAGAGATAAAGTTACTGGTGTCTCTGCATGGTGGATTTCTTTAACCTCTTGATAATAATTTAGGGAGGGGAGAAAGGGGCAGAAGGAAGCATGCTTGTAGGTAATGACTTTTATCTATAGCACATAAAAATACACAGTCAGCTTCCTTGTCATTGCCTTTCTGAGTCTTGGAAATGGTTGGTTTCTCTATGATCAGCTACAGTAGAAAGGCCACTGTTAAAAGATTTCCCACTTAATATCACGCAGAATTGGTTTCTAGGGAGTGTCTTTTCTCTTAAGAGATTCGCCCAATGTTCGGTCTTTTCCTCTGGGGATTTTTTTCATACCCATTTTCCTACACTAAACAAAGAAACTAGGCATGTGAGCTATTTGAATATAATTGTCTTTTTAATACAGGTAATTATTTTAAATGTTTAATAGGATCCTCATGAAAATTGTTGCATAAAGTTTTCAATTAGAGAGAAGGCTCTTTGATTGCATTTGTGTAAGATATTTAATTGGGTGGACAGCACGGAATACATACGTTAGGAAATTATCTCAGATTACCTGCTTTTAGGGGGATGCCTATAGGGAGGAGAAAGCTTTGCTTCCAATCAACTTCAAAGATATGATAGCTTAATTGGAAGCTGACTGTGCCTTGACAGCTTCAGAGCAGCAGTGACTTCCATGTAAAATAATCTGAAGCAGATGCTGAATGAAGAAGTAGCATTTTCTTTCATGCAGGCTTTGGCATCAGATCTCTAGCATTATGTTATCTAGTTCTATATGAGGAAGCATTTTTTTATCGTGACAGTGATTTCAGCACACTACTTCATATTTATACCTACACTGTTAAGGCCTTCATCAGCCCTTGACAGACTGTAACACTAACTTAAAGGGATTTTTGAACTACTTTGGCTTGGCTTGGGAAAATAGTGATGAAGAATCCTACGAAAAGACCCATTTAGAGTTCCTGAACTATGATCAAACTAGATCTTTTTTATGCTTTTAGTTAATGTCGTGGTGGTTACATAACTTTTCACTATCTGTGTAAGAGATTAGAGGCTAGAGAAATGGGCTGCAAGAAAGCTCATTAAGTTTAACAAGGGCAAGCGTAAAGTCCTGCACCTTTGGAGGAACAACCTCAGGCACCAGTACATGCTGAGAGTCACCCAGCTGGAAAACAGCTTGGCGGAGAAAGACATGGGGGTCCTGGTGGACTGCAAGTTGAATGTGAACCAGCAATATGCCCTTGCTGCCAAGAAGGCTGATGATCTCCTGGGCTGCCGCAGGCAAGGCATCGCCAATGGGTTAAGGGAGGTTTATTCAGCACTGGTGAGGCCACATGTGGAGTACTGGGTCCAGTTCTGGGCTCCCCAGCACAAGAGAGGCATGGACATACTGGAGAGCATCCAGCAAATGCCTAGAGAGGTGATTAAGGGACCAGAGCATCTGTGCTGTGAGGAAAGGCAGACAGAGCTGGGACTGTTCAGCCTGGAGAAGAGAACGCTCGGGAGCATCTTCTGAATGTGTGTAATTACCTTGAAGGAGGGTGCCAAGAGGACAGACCCAGGCTCTTTCCAGTGGTGCCCAGTGGTAGGACCAGAGGTAATGGGCACAAATGGCAACACAGGATGTTCCCTCAGAGTATGAGGGAACGCTTTTAACTGTGAGGGTGACTGACTGCTCTCAGTCACAGCCCAGGAGGTTGTGAATCTCTGTCCTTGGAGATACTCCAAGGCACCTGGACACTGTCCAGGAAAAAGGACTCTAGGTGACTCTGCTTGAGTTATGGGGTGGATCAGATGACCTCCAGAGATCCCTTCCGTCCCTCAACCCTATGTGAGCCTTTGATTATTCTTAAACTTTTATAATGAAAAAAAAAAACCAAACCAAAAAACGGCTGAAGGTGTGTTGATCTTGAAACATATCAACTCTATCTTATGTCTTTAATAATAAAGTTTGGAGTTATGAGGGTAAAGCTCCCTGTTGGTTCATTTATAACTTGAGTTTCTAAGAGTAATGTTTCTGCTTGCCTGGTATGTGCCAGCATTACCAACATAATCCACTTGAATATATTGTAAGAATTCTATTAAAATTTACCTTAGGGGAGGGATTTCTGTGTTGAATGTTTGGATCTTATTTGATTATGACCAGTACTGAAATTGAGCAATGGCGATCAAAGTACACCTAAATATCTGTTCTATGTCATATATCAATAAAAATAGATGAGCCAGTCGTCTGATTTATAAATGATGAGAACATGGACCAGAGCACTTAGAAGATGATCTGTTCTCATGGGAAATCCTCAGCCTTGGAGGCACTAAAAATAACATCACTCAAATGCTTATTCAACTAGTCACAAGGAATAGAATGAAAGATTACCAGTTGGCAAAAAAGATGATGGAAGACATTTAAGGGCTGTGAAAAGAGGTTTATATGATTCAGTGCAGCTTTGCACTGAAATCTGTTTGATAAGCGGCAGTGGAATACTGATAATGATGTACCTGCAGAGGAGAAAGACGTGCGCAGTACGATGGGAAGGACTGGGTGGGGAGGGTGTGTTGATGTCAGGGTAAGAGGAGCTGTTCTGGAATAGGTGTTGGTACAAAGCAGTGCTCACGTCTATGCACTGGGACCTGCAGCAGGAGATGCAGAGAGCTGACATGTTAACCTTCAGAAACGGGCTGAAGAGAGGAGCTGCAAGAGAAGAAGGATGGAGCAGTTTGTGATACTTCAAATCAGGCAGCTGAGAGCTGGGGAGAACATGAGAGAAGAGAGGAGAGGCTATTACTGTTCATCTGCTGTGTTGCCACAGGTCCTTTAAAGCAACTTTTGTGTATGCCTGCTGAATGTCTTACCCACTGTAGCTTTAGCAAAGTAACCTTCTTTTTAAAAGTTGGCATAAATGCTGCAGACTTCAATCCATGTAATACAATCTATAATGAGCTAACTACTTCACTTTTGAGCCACTGCTGCTTCAGGAATTAATGCCTGGAAACCTCAGTACATGTAGATGATAGGGGAGAGCTGGAGGACATTGTTGTGAGTAGGATTGTATAGAGGACCATTTAGATGCCTTTGTTTCTCAGCTTTTGGTAAAAACTGGTTGATTCCTTTCAGTTCATAATAGGCTGAATACTAAGCTGTTTCAATAATGTCATGGATTGCTTGTTCGGCATCTTTTTAATTAGTGACATTTCATTTAGTCCAAATTAAATATGCCAGATGTAGCTGATTTAGTGGCTAACAATGATGAGTGCGGGGAGGGAGAGCTAACATATAGCCGTCTGTTCTCAGGGAAGTATTTTTTTTTAAATTTTTTTTTATTTCTAGTTCCACAGGAGAAGTTGGAGTGGTAACCATGGCAGCAGGGAATTTGTCCCTGTAAGCTAAGCAAAGGGTTGGGCTGTGTGGGGCTTTTTTGTGTTTGTTTTTTTGTTTGTGGTGCCCCTATTCTGAGGAAGGGGTGTGCAAAGTGGTCTTGAGCAAGCCCTGGAGAGGTAACTTGGAAACAGTTAAGTTAGAGATGCTTGCTGTGGACTTAAACTCAAGAGTTGATCTTCCTGTAGTGTGCACGGATGGATGGGTGCAGCAGTGAAGCAGAGCAGGGAGAGATGTGAAAAATTTCTTGGTACCTTGGATCTCTACATTAGGTGTTTTGGGGTGGGGTAGTTAGACACTGTATGCTAATAAATTCCTTGTTGGATTTATGCCAACATTTTTCTCACTTTTTTTCCCACTGAAAATGAATAATTCTTAGCAGGCTGGGAGAGAGTGAGATTTGCATGGGGCTAGCTGCATTCAAGAGAGAATATCCAGTTTAATCGTGGTGCCATAATCCTAGATCTTACATCAGCCCTGGAAACTTTTGCTATATCACAATCTACTGGTTTTGTCTGATACTTAAATCTACCAAAAATTAAACAGCATAGCAGTGTCATGGAACAGTTTTCTTCCCATTAAAGAAATCGCTGAAAATGAGAATTATACATGCCTTGGGGAGAGGATAACATAAGCTCTCTTCTTCCGTGGACGTAACTTTTCCTGGGTAAAGATCTGCAGGGGGTTAATTCTGGCCACACAATCGATGCTTACACAGTTGCGCAGAAATACCCCCCCACCACCACCCCCCCGCCCAATGCGAGCAGCTCTGCTAAAAGCATTTATTATGTGCATGTGACAAACTGACCCATAAAACATCCTGAACGTTGCAGGCAGCAACAATTAGCTGATACTCACTGCTTGGAATCGCCGGCTTCCAGAGGCGGTAGCTTGGGAGACGGGAAGTTAAGCAGTATCGCTGAGTACTGTACAGCGCGGAGGCAGCTGACGGCCGGGCATTAGGGATGCTCTGCCATGCTGCTGCAGTTCAGCCTGTCACCCTCTCCTTATAAAGCACCCTGCTGCTGCTGTCACAGCAGCATGAGCTCAGCCCAGTTGGAAAAACCGATTGTGGGTTGCGCCTGATGCTGTCGGAGTGCGGGAAATTTGTATTTCCAAGATGTGCTTGAGCTTTTGGGATTTTCAGCACATGGAAGCCATTGTGCTGTAGATTTCATAGGCTGTTTATATTTTAAATGGTCATCATTCCTTGAGTGTCTGTAGGTTACAGCCAGATTTCATTAGGAGTCTTTCTCCATGCTTTGCCCTTTTTTTTGCAGTAGCTTCCATTATTTTTTTCACTGCCCTAAGTTGTTCTCATCTTCATATTCTCACACTTAGGTTGGTTGTAGCCCTTGTATTTTGTCTCCATGTGATGTACCATACTTGATTCTTCTCTGATCTATGCATGTTGAATTCATAGTGGTTTTTCTTAAAAAGTTTCTTTTGTTTTGCTTTGCAGCTTCCCCCTCTCTCCTGGCATCTTTCGTGTAACTTCCTGTTCTGGAATGTCATTGCTTCATCAGTCTGTATGTGTGTGTGTGTCTGTGAGAAATAAAGGAACTCTTGTGAAGATAGATAATTGATTTAATTCATTTTAGCCTTCAGGGATACAGAGAAAACCTTAGGAACTCTGCACTTGCAAGCACTGGGGAACAGATTTACAAGTCCTTAAATCCTTGGCTTTTTCACTCCTTGTGATTACCTTTTTGGGAGGTTGGAGGAACACACTGGAGTGGGAAGAGGGTTTATCTTTGTCTTCCCCTGTATTGCATTCTAAGTTTATAATTTCTGTCCAGCCCTAAATCTTAAGGCTTGCTTAGATTCCTCTGCTACTAGACTAGGTAAATTGGATTGCATTTGTTCAAGACAAATTTCATAACTGCTCTTTCTTAAAATAACATTTGTTTTGTTGTGTCTGGACATTCCAAATATAGTTTATTTGGCATTGTCCCCTATTGTTGGGCTGCTAGTTTTGTTCTGTTTTATTTCTGTTACAACATCATCCACAATCAAAATCCCAAGGTCGCATTTTATCACATGAGAGACAGTCACTGCCCCAAAGGTTTTCCCATGCATTAAAAATGCATATATTTTCAAATACTAATCCTCAGTCTCCAAAGACATCTTTGAAAGCAGTCTCTGGTGCCTTTCCTAATAATACGTGGCTGGACCAGTACATGCAAATAGAGCGCTGGAGCCAAGTCTAGGTGTGCCTGCAGCCCTTAAAGGTGTTCCTGCAGAGGTCTGCTCTGCAACCTCTCTGCTCCTCTCTCCTCAGAAAAGCATGCAAGGGAAGGAGGATTTTGTGGACTACCCATGCAGAAGTTCTACTTGAATAATCATAAATCAAAGTGAGAAGCCAATTGCACGTTGCTGAACCCCGTGCTGGAATGGCTTTTTGGCTCGTAGGGTGGCCTGGGCCCTAGATAACAAGGGCCTCAGCTGCAGAGGCTTGTCACACTTGTCACAGAGTCCTGGTGGGAAAAGAGGAGCCATCCAAGTCTTGGGGACCTGTACCATTTTCCTAAATCCTATGGGAAGTTGCTCCCTGCAGCCTTGTTGCACCCTCTGCCAAGCTTCAAATTAATGTGGTTCTTGTGGTTGGAAGCCTGTGCAGCAAGGAAGATGTGGTAATAATTCCTTTTCTACAGAATAATTTATAATGGCAGAGCAATTTAAAATACTCAGTAACTAGCTTGGTTACTTAAGGATTTAATCAAGAAATTATTATGGTTTTTCTTTGTATTACCCTTTCTAGGGTTGTTAGCGATTTAAATTGTGTTTGCAAGAACTTTTGTACTAAACCTTTCTCTTGGAGCAAATTCAGACAATAAATAATGCATTCTGTAAGCACAGCTGAGGAAAATTGCAAACTATCTAGGGATAAATTGCACAATAAAATATATGAAAGATAAAGGTTAATGCCAGCAACATCATTTAATGCCTTTCATTACATAATCAAAGGAATATAACAGTGTCTGTAACTGTCTTTTTTAATGTATGTAAAGGATCTTGAAACCAGAAAGGTTTTTTGCATAAAAAGCAATTGCTGTTAGGAGGAGCTGTGTGGAGAGAAGGGAGCACGTTTACAGACTTACAGTCAAAACTAACAGAAAATGCTGGAACAGTCTGGACCCCCAAGTCCAGGACTGAGCGAGCTGGCTGTTGCTGCACTCCCTTCCTGCTGGTGTGGACTGTCAAAGCCTACACAAACTGCTTCCCAAGCTTTCTCTCTTCCAGCATTCTGCAAATACCCTGAAGCTTCAGCAAAATTCATGAAGGCCTATTGTTACTCTTAGAAGGATTGAAAATTAGTCTTTCTCCTTTCTTTTACCTAAAAATGAGAGGCAAATGAGGAATTGAGTGGGAAGATCTGAAAATGTCAAACAGGTCAAATGATCCCTCTGAACATCTGAACATTGAACCAAAGTGGGAAAGAGTTGAAACAGCTTTTGGGAATACTGTCACAAAATTGATGTGTTGTCTGTATGTAGGTATGTATCACTTAAAACTGCATTCCGCTATTTATTTTTAAAATATGGAAATTACAGGGTAGCAACTTACAGTTTCCAAACCTTCAGCCTCTAAGTATGTGCACACACGTTGGAATAAACCTTTTGTTCATGCAGGCAGTGGTTATGTCTTGAAAATGTGCTCTGCACAGTCTTTCCTTCGGAGTATATTGCACAGTTGTATGTAAATAGCTGAGATTTTTGCAGACATTTCAATGCAGTTGCTATACAGTACTAAACCTATACAGAGAGCAATACTTTTAGATTTAAGAAATACTTTAAGTTTTGAGAAGATACAAGCAGGTAATTCAGTGCCTGCATAACAAATAACCATTTTCACATGCAGTTTTGAATTGGAGGAGGAAAAGCTTTGGTTTGTTACTACAATAGTTCTGTTTTAAACTTTAATAGTACCCCAAATGTGCTCATTGTATATATTCCTTTAAATGTGCTTTGTATACATGCAACATAACACACTTTGCTTATTTCTTTAAGCTCAAATGTCAACAATTGCAGTGTGTAATTGTGCTGATTTTGACTGGGGTAGAGTTAATTTTCTTCTTAGTAGCTGGTATGGGACCATGTTTTGGATTTGTGATGAAAGCAGTGTTGATAATTCCAGAGATGTTTTAGTCACTGCTAAGCAGTGCTTACACAAGGCAAGGTCTTTACTGGTCCTCATCCCACCCCTCCAGCAAGGAGGGGGAGGGGAACACAAGAAGCTCGAGGGGACACAGTTGGGATAGCTGACCCCAGCTAACCCAAGGGAAATCCTGGACCATTTGGTGTCATGCTTGGCATATGAAGCTGGGGGAAGAAGAAGGACAAGGCCGGGGGGGAACATTTGAAGTCTTTCCAAATCACCATTACTCATGATGGGCTTTCCTGAGGATGGCTGAACTCCTGTCTGCCCATGGAAAGTGGGGAATGAATTTCATGTTTTCCTTTTCTCACGTGCATTGCTTTTGCTTTCCTGATTAACTGTCTTTGTCTCAACCCATCAGTTTTCTAACTTTAATCCCTCCAATTCTCTTCCCCCCCCTCCCCGCCACTGGGGCAGTGAGTGAGTGGATGTGTGGGGCTGAGCTGCTGGCTGGGGTTAAACCATGATGTAAAGAGTGCATAGAGACGTGTTAGCTTGATTAATCACCCCAGCGGCATGAATTCAGCCAACATAGCTTATGGCATCCAGCTTAAGTCCAGAGTCAGGAGCCTTTGTCATGTGCTTTAGAAGTTAAGTTGCTCCATCTCTCTCCATTACTTTCAGAAGGAATGTAACTCTCCAAAATTACTGGGTGCATGTGTGGCTGGATGTTCATACATGATGGCTTCAGAAGAGCTAACCCTCCAAATACCAATGCTGACTTGAAGCCGGGGCTAATCCTGCCCTGCCTTTCTCTGCCTACACCGCTGTGATTCCCAAAACCTCTCTTCCTGGTACAACCCCCATGCAGTTTATGACTTCAGTATTGGTTTTGATGACCACTGAACATAAGATGATACTATGATTACCTTTCAGGTCAGGTTATTTCTCTGACCCTTGCAAATGGGTTTAAAATTCAATAGCCCAGTGAAGGGGGACAGAGTGAGGATTTTGAAACATGGCCACCTAAAGTGGGGATTTGTGGGATTTTTTTCTTGAGGTTGTGTTCTGAATATGAAAGTCAAAGACTTAAGATCTTGATCGTACAACAGTTGTTCTCCTTTGTTGTTCATAGGCTTTTAAATGTGTACCTAAATATAGTATATGCCAGAGGAGAGAGTTAATGTTGCTATGAGAACCTTAACCTCAGCATTTCCAAGGGCTTTATGTGTATATGTAGGAGAAAAAAAAAAGCAATGATCAAAAAACTCACAGCTTTTTTTCTTTTATAAGGAAGTACTATCTGATGCCTTGTGTATAAGTGATCTTATCCACGATGTATTGCTGTTACCGCTGCTGTTTGTCTGAAGGGCTATTTTCCTGCATGAGCAGTGTAACAGAGGAGGCAAAAAGAGCCATAGGGTTGACCTATATATTTATTTCATTGCAGCAGTTGAAATTCCCATGTCTTATAAAGCTGCCTTAATGCTGCTGGGCAAGTAAAGGGGGACTGGCTGGTGCTCCAGCATGTAGATGTGGTTGACTGAGTTGCCTGCCTGTCAGGTGTGCACAGAGCATGCGTAGAGGCCTTTCTTTTTCAAAGGTTTGTAACTTTAGGAAGCAAAACCTTCCTTTATTTTTTGCTTTTTCAACTAGGCAAATAGCAGTTCAAGGGTAGCCTGCAGGCAGAGCTTGAGTCTTCAGCAGCTTTGAGTTGACCGATCCTAATTGAAAGCTTCCCCCTTCCTCCAGTTACTCTGGCTCTGCTCTTGTGAGCTGATAAGCTTTGATTATAGAAAGCTTTTGGAAGAAAGATCTCATCAAGACACGATTCCAGAGAAAACAGCAAGTACCTGCCTGGTACATAGGTGCCTTCTGCCATAAATAGCTGCTTCTGCTTGCACAAGGTACATGCATACATTTCAGTTCCATTTTCCTTCTGTTTACCTCACTGATTGTATGATTCTCATGGCTGAACAGTCTTGATGAGTGAAATCGGGGGATGGAAGACAAAACTTGCTGGACTGATTTTCAGTTTGTGCAGATCTTAGTAATGACTCTTCAGTGTATTTTAATGGCTTTCTGTGAAGTCTCTGATCTTTATCTCTTATTAAGGGAAACTCTTGAAGAACTAGTGTACTGAAACCTTTTCACCTTTTATCTATTAGATTTCAGTCAGAGGGCCTTCTGATAACTGGTGCTCTCTTCTTATGTTTGGAGTCATAACCCAGGATAACAAAGGTTGGTTTGCACTGATATAAATTACACTGTTTAATTTCAGATTGTAGAATACAAATGTAGATCTGTTTGCCACTGAAGATTTTCAGCATAACATCATTTAAAAGAGTGAATTTCTGTGATGATTGTGTATAGTCATAGGTTTTGTTTTGAAGAAAAAGGAAAGAAACAGCACAAAAAGTGGAGAAGAAATGATGTGACCATCACGTGACTGTTTTGGTTTTCTGGTTTTTGTTGGTTATTTTTTCCCCTCCACATTCATAAAATACTTGCATTACTTGATACACACAAAATACTGCAGTGAGGTTGAGGAACTGAGGCTGGAAGATGAAACAGCCATGAAGATACTCAAGATATGCGACCCATTATATGAAACCACTGAAGTGATGAATATTAATGTTCTTTTAAATTTTTAATTTTTAAAGTCTTTTTGTCTTTCGAGAAAAGAAAAAAAAAGAAAAGAAAAGCTTGAGGGAAGACTTCTTCCCAGAACAATGGTGCAGTCTGTTATCTGCTCCTTTGCACTGTAAAGCACTGAATGTTCAGCCAATATAGTGCTCTGGTTGGCTTAGCATTCTTAACCTTAATTTTGAATAGAAGGTGCCTTGTGCTGCTGACGTAATTAGGGCCTTTTGTAAATCACTGTTGCAGGCAGTCTGCTGTTGCATTTCACTACATTTCTGGGAGAGATGCAGGGCAAAAGTGTCAGACTAACTTTTTGAACCTCTCATTAGGCTAAGTGTTTTCATTATTGGAGTATTTTATTCAAATAAATCCTATTTCGTTTCCCTTTATAGACAATAAGCCCCAATTCAATTTTGGAAGTGAAACAATGTTTCTGCTGGAAGAAGTTTGAATAGGGAGCCCTTAACATCTTAAAGTGGGAGGTGTTTCCTTAAAAAAAAAAAAAGGAAAAAAAAACGAAATGTGAGAAAGTTGGATTTGACCAAGTGACTTTAAATTCAGTCCCCCCTGTGATACAGGAGTACT
>VZTH01013094.1:181752-348871 GCA_013397815.1 Aleadryas rufinucha | reverse complement strand
GCGGGGAGCGGCGGCGGAGAAGTTCAAGTGCCCAAGTTGCAGGCGATGACATCAGCGCGGGCAGGCCGGGCTGCGGGCGGGATCGGCACCGGCGCCGGGGCAGCAGCACACGCGTGCCGGGCTCCCCACACCCCGCCCCGCGGCCGCCCCAGGGGTCTCAAGCGCCCCAAGGTCGTCATAAAAAACCACATTTCCTTTGTAATTCCTTCTTTTTTTGGGGATGGGGGGTTGGGGGAGGCGGGAATAATTTGGAAGTCTGATAGTGTGTGGGAAATGATTACATCAGTCGGAGGGAGGGCTAGGATTGGTCTGCACAGTGTGGTTTGATTCACTACCGCAAAGATTGCGTGTAACCCTTTGAGTGGAGCTCTGGCAGAGTTGTTTCCCTCCCCAGAAACAGTCCCCATAGCAGGGGCTACGTGACAGGTAGGGTACGGCCGCCCCTGACGCCGCCGGCACCCCGGGCGCCCAGCCGCAGGCTGCACAGGGTCGGCGGAGGCAGAGAACTAACTCTCAAGAGGCAATCCCCATTTAAAATGCCATCTTGTTCTTCCGACTGCTGCCTTTTACGTGCCGTTGAGGTAAGATTTTCCATATCGAATTACCCTCGAGGTTTTTGTTAGACTCTCCTTCTCTAGCTAGGATGCGGAGGGTTTTAAACACAGAGTTGATTTAAATCTGGGACCTGCACGTTCGCCCGGAGAAATAATTTTGCGGCAAGTGTCTCTCGCTTGAGCAGAACAATGCAAAGAGGAAAGCATCTGTATAATTCAGGAGGTGGGGAGAAGGTTCCTGACTTGTTCTCTCATCCCCATTGATATTTAGGATGTGCAGCGTATGCACATTTGGTTTCAAACTACTTTAAAGCTAGGATCAAAAGAGAAGTCAGGGCAGGGAGAGAAATGTGTGGACTATGCTAGGTAATTGATTTGCCGGCAAACTGCAAGTGGGACTTCCCCACACAAAACAATCAAAAGTTAGTGGGGAACAAGAGAGCCATTTTTCATCTTTGGGGTCTTGGCCTGCTCCTCTGTGAATGTTCAGAGGCCTCCGATGGGATCGGAACGAAAACTGTGTGTGTTTGACTGGATGTGATTTCTCTCGCCCACTGTTGCCAAAGTACTCTCGACATTGTTTCACATTTGCTTACCTTACACAGCTTTATACAGAACCTGCTCTCTCACTTTTCCTGTGTACGTGGTCATATTAACCCTGCTGAATCTTTGTTTAGTGCAGGGAGGTGTTGGGGAGGGGGGAGGGGAAATAGGTCTAGGGGGCATCGAGGGAAAGTGTTATAAAGTGAACCATCCATTTCATTTGTCCTGGCTGCCAAGATGCTTGGAACCCTCACACCAAGAGGATGATGCTTTTCTACAGTAGCTGTGTGGTTTGCCTATGTTCAGAGCTGTTGATCTGTAAGTGTACCCTTTATGTTGCAGGATGTAAAAGTCTTTAGTGAAGATGGAACAAGCAAAGTGGTCGAGATTCTAGCAGACATGACAGCCAGGGACCTCTGTCAGCTGCTCGTTTACAAAAGTCATTGTGTGGATGATAACAGCTGGACTCTAGTGGAGCATCACCCTCACCTAGGATTAGGTAGGGAATGGTCAAAGGGGTGGCATGGTTACCTGGGAACATAAAATATGTGTAATTCATATAAATGTGCTTCCAGACGGAACGGTTTTTTTTCCACTGCTTTTATTTGTACAATTAGCAAGTCACATACGTGCTTTTCTGTGTATTACGATTTGATGTGTTAAGCGTTTAAGCCATTTAAAGTCCTTCCCTTATTTCCCATCCTCTGGGGTTTTTTTAATTATATAAAAAAGAATTTTCTAATCTTCGCGCTAGCGCTCTTTTGCTACCTTGCTGTGTCTGAAGCTATTGCAAATAAACAGCTTAGGCAAATTAAGCTTGATCCTTAGAGTACGGTCCTATGAAACAGCTCAGCTCATCACCAGCTGGGAGACCTGGGTGAAGAGACTCAGCCTTACATACCTACAGTAATGCTTATGAAAGCTAGACGTGCTGAGGTGGGGGAGGGGGTTGGCTAAACTTGACTTCAGGCAGGGAAAAAATGGTGGCACCACCCGCAAATCCATGGGCAATATCTGGACCGGCGGTGGTATCTGCTCTCCAGGCAGCAGCTCCTCCACCTGATTGAAATTAAGGTGTCATGGTTACAGTTTCAAGAAGGCAGTAAGAGGAAGAACCGTGGGGAATTAAATAACGCTGTGAATTGGTTTAATTACAGTACCTGAAAGGATCTCATGTTATTGAGTCTTGCTTTTCCTGTTATTTTGTGGCACTGATTAGTTGCAGGGTTCTGCTGTGCAGCTTGCAACAGCGTATCGCTCGGATAATGCTATCTATAATTCTCCGTAACATACAATAACGCTTTAGAAAGAGTAGCATTTGGAGTATTAGTCGATATACTTCACAGGGAACGTTTTTTCTGGAAAACAGAGGAAGACGAATCATAAGCTGCAATCACCAGCACTGGAATTGTGAATGCTATCTGTAGCTAACAGAGGGGGTTTTATGTCTAAAAATGTAATTCAGAACCCTTATGAATAAAAAAAGGAAATTATTTGCTGGAAATGTGATGCCCTAAACCGATACTGTTAAACACTAATAAATTCATTGCTCTGCAGACTAGCACTTACAAAAACCCCAAACACATAGGATATCCTGATTATTGAATGGTTTTATTATCTCTCCTAATGTAGAAATATATGAAAAAATTAAGATGAAACACTCACTGGTCTATGTTTGTGTTATACTTTCAGTTCTGAGAACATAGGATGAGGTGAAGAATTAAGGTATAAATTACAGAATCTTTATCTCCGTAGCTTAATATGCCACATGCGCTTCTAAAAACCTTTACAAATTTTCAGTTTTATCAATGCTCATTAAACTACCAGGCTCTCTTTTTCTATATTCTCTTTCCCATCATTGCTGATTACCAAGGTATTGTGTAAACAGAAGCCTTCTCCTTTGTAACCAACATCCTTCTCCTGCCAGATTCATTCAATGATGCCACAATTCAGTGTTTGTGACATCACAATAGCTTCCATGGTGACTAATTGTGCTGTCAAACTCTGGTGTGTGACATCTCTGAATGAATCGGGCAGGAGGCTGATTAGGAAATCAAAAGCTTCTGTTTACACACAAATAACTTGGTAATTAACAATGATGGGAAAAGAGCAAGATACTTATCGGGCTGCATTTATATACATGGGGACCTGCCTGCCTTGGACCTCTGTTTCACACTGAAGCACAAAGCGAGCCCCCAGAGAAGTGGGGTGTGCAGGTTGGGGCTTCAGCAGCCACCAAACTTTGTTCCACAGGGACTGCTCCAGGGCTGTCCCCTGTAGGCCATGCAGTAGATCTGTGTGAGAAGTAATGCAACCTTTGGGGGTGTAAAGCCAACAGACAAAGAAAAAAATATTTAAAGAATCCCAAAAAAATGTAATTATACAGATTTCACATATTTGAAAGGATGAGGACAGAAAAGGGAATAAATGAGTTCATTTAACAGGAGACAAAATCATCCAATTGCTTGAATCTGGGGTCGAAAGTATACACTGCGACCTATTCAATAAACTTTAAATATCAACTTTCATGCTTCCACCAGTTTTGGTTGCAGTTTGAATTTTTTATTATTTGGCTGCTTATTTCTAGCTTCTCTGTAGCTTAAATGCTTTCCTGTATTTTGGAGACTGTCAGATCAATGTAGTAATCTGTGTGCAACCTGGGTGGAGTTATCATCAGGCATCTGATGTTCCATATTTGTTCCTCTAGATATAAGATTGTGTAGTATAAGTATGAAACAATGGTGAATAAATACTTAGTGTGAAAAGAAACACGGTTTAAGAGCAGTCAGAATTCTGTGTTTCCAGAAGACATTATTTCTTATGCAATACATCCTTGCTGACTTAATGCTGTAGCTGGTATTCCTGAAGCCCACCAAAAGAGAGGAGTTCCTTCATTTAGTTCACTATCTTTTTTTTCCCTCCCCATATTTTGCCAATAGTACTTTCCAAAAGAGCTTGGTTCCAGAACCAGTTCATTGTTTTACTATTAGGCAGACTGAGGACAAGATCAAATTTTTGAAGCCAACTGCATATTTATCATTGCATTGGTCTTCAAGGTCTCACTTTGTAAGGAACCCTCACCTCACTGTTCACTTGACACGCATAGCCAAGTAAATTCCAAATAACATGCGTGCTTGCACATAACTTTAAACAGCTATTTGACTGCACAAGGTATTTGTGTTCTCACTGTAGGCAGTGGTGGGACAATTTGCCATCAGACTTTCTTGATTTGACATTTGAAAGTGGTTCCTGCTGCACCATACCACTAATATCTAAAACATGTTTTGGTCAATATTTAAGCAGTCTATGAAATTTGAATCAGTCCCGTTATTTCATTTGCTACTCTAAGTATACCTAACCTGTTCATAAAATGTGGTATTCTCCCTGTGTTCTATTCCATGCTTAACTATCACCCGTTTAGGATGGGGACAGAGATCTCTGTATTGGACATTAGCACAAATAAAAATGGTGAAGGTTTCACATGATAGTATGTGTCTGGACACTGAAAGAATCCCTCCCTACCTACACACTTCATTTTTCCAGCTCCAGAATTGACTGTACGTCTTACTTAAATACAGCTGAAGCAGGAAAGAACATAGTAGGGCTCTGCAATACGGGAGGGTTAGAAGAAAGCATTGTTGCAGTTTTGTACATAGATTTTCTTGTTTACGTGCATTGATTTCCCTTAATACGAGTGAAGTACAAGTGGAACAGATAAACACAGAGCTTGCTAAAATGCAAAACCAGGGTGGGCTATTTCATACAGGGGTCCACCTGTCATTTGTAGTGATTCTCTAATTGGGTATTTTGGGCCATGCCTGTGAGTTGTTCATGATGGAATCCAGCTCCTTTTCTCACCTTGTATCACTGCTACAGTTCTGTAGAAGTTCTGATAATAATACAGATTAACTTGGGCGGGGTGGGGGGAAAGTCTGTTCCAGGAAGTGTGTTGAGGAGACTGAGTGGGGCCTATCACATAAATTGAAAGGACACATTTCTGGTCACTTCAACAGCAATGCCACTTGAAGACAGACTGACCTATTGAACTGAACAGGCTGACATCTGTGCTTCTAGTTTTGTAGCAGGAAGCTCAAAGCAGGGCTGAGGCTGAGTTGCTCGTGTGTCAAGTTCATCCCGAGTGCAAATTTGCAAGGACTTCCCAAGTGTACAACTTCTGTGAAGTAACAGCAGACTGAACAGGACTAGCTTCCTTTTTTTACATGCACATGCTGTGAAATGCTGCACCTTTTCTCCAAGATGGCTTTGACCATCATAATGAACATACAAACATTAAATCAGCAGGAGTATCACCACAGAATCTCACAGAAAAGGGTCTTGATGTAGTAACAGACTACGTTTAGGTCAGTTGTCTAAAACATCTAAGAAACAGACACTGAGTATATTTACACAAGCTAAACATGGAAATACAAAACCAATTGACAAGTGTTCATCTATACTTCATTTCCTTAGAACAGAATAAACAGTTTGTCCCTGACAAGAAATGTTCAGTGTGTTAGGAAAGTGAAGACCACAATTTTGGGTGGTGGCAGAAGCAGACATTAACAGGATGTGGTCTTTCGGGGTTCATACTGCGATGAAGTTTCATACCAATGTAATTAAATGTTTTTTGGAGGCAGCATCATTTAAAAAACAGGCCCTTCACCCCATAGGCCCACAGTTCTCATCACAATGTGGAGGAGATTTGACTTCACCAGTTGCTTAAAAACCATGATAATAGCAACAAATTAGCAGTACCTGAAACTTTATCTGCAAAGCCCCTAGATTATGTGTGGGTCTAGGTGATGAATGCTGAGGTGGTGCAAAATGTCCTTTATTAACAGCCACCCGCAGCAATATTGATGCAGACATTAGTCAAAGAACTACCCCTTCAAAGTGGTGTTACGCCTGATGCACTAAGAAACCTCTGTATTTGAGAGCAGCCCACTATGGAAGTTTTTCAATGTTAACCCCTTTGAAAACACATATAGCAAGGCTGGACATTGCAAATGCACAGTAAATGCTGAAGTTGTCAATGAGCTCGTGGTGACTGACAACCTAAGTGCAGGTGAAAAAGGTGATGGCATCATTCCATCATAGGTTAAATTTTCTATCAAAGAACATCACATAACCTGCTGAGTTCAGTAATTCAAGTGATATTCCAGAGCTTGCTCTTTTTGGGATGCCATTGACTGCTTGTTTTCTATCCTGAAAACGCCCCAAGAGACCTTGGGTGGCACCCTGGCATTTCCTACAGTAGGAATACAAGGATTGCAGGAACACAAAGTGGGGAAGGGACTCTCCAGACTTCTTTGGTCAGCAAGTCACAGGCCTTTTGTTTGAAGTTATGTTTTGTTTGACCTCATTTTTTAATTTTGTATTATATAAGGCATGAAAGCACTGACTAGTTAAAACTTTTGAAAAATACCTAAATATTTTCTTGGAAGGTTTTGAAGACTTGTCAAGATAATGAGTTCATTAAGTAGTGCACACTTAGCCAGTTGCCTTCTTTCGAGTTACTGCTTTCAGTGAATTGGGTTTGTTAAGCTATCTGTTCATGCTTTGATGTCCCATTCTTTTGACCAGAGAAGTGGTGGTTATGGGGAGTTACCTTGTAACCAAATCTAGAGCAGAAAATTGCCCTGTCATGTGTACAAAACATTTGTCTCTGTCAGTATTCCTGTAAAGTAGATCCTGTGACCTCTTTCATAATAAACCCCATTGTCTAGCATCTACAATGAAGGCCTGAAGTTCACCTTGAAATGAACTGGTTTTATATAGAGTGTGATCAAATACAACACTGTATTTCTGTGATAGTTCAAGACCTAACAGTGGCCTTTCTGTAACTTTTTTCCCCCTTAAACCTTGCCAGTTGCAGAGCATACAACCAGTGCCAAAAGAAGAGGTTTGTCTGTATTATTGTAGCTACTGCACACAAAAAAAAAAATCTATTCCTTTCTCAAAAGTCTGTGCTTATGAAGCCCTGATGTAGGAATTCCTTGAAAAACACTGCCATATAATGTTAGACTTCGTAATACATTACAAAGTAAAGTATTGCCTCATGGCAATATGGTTTGAAAGCTATAATGTGTTTTGCTAATTTCTTAAAAAGTAATGGAATTACACTGGGTTGTTTTACTTCTGTTCTTAGTTGGTCTTGTTCCTTCTGCTGGTTGGCTGTGTGTTAACATCATGTTCTTTTTCCACAGAGAGGTGCTTGGAAGATCATGAGCTCATAGTTCAAGTTGAGTCCACAATGGGAAGTGAAAGTAAATTTTTGTTCAGGAAGAATTACGCAAAATATGAATTTTTCAAAAATCCCATGGTGAGTCTCATTACTTAGTTGTTTACACCACAGAGGGGTGGATTGCAATAACATTGCTGGGCACTGTTATGTCTTAAACATCTATTATTAAAAAAACAGGCAACCAACTAACAGAATTCTTTCCAAAGAAATTTTAACCAATGTTTAAATTCCTTGTACTCTCCTCCCAGCCTAAAAACCTCAAGTGTTTTCAAGTTACCAAACATACTGGTTTCAAAATGTCTGTAGTTATGTTGGAGAGTGACCAAGACAGGGAAATCTTCATTGGTTTAAGATAACCAGTCAGAAGTGCAATTTACTCATTATCTTCAAAGTTACTTGATTCAAAGCAAATTAATCACATAACATGCAGTATCCAAACCTTTTAATTCCTCACAGTAATAATTAATAAAACACCAAAACCCATCTGGGTAACCCCTAAAGCACTTACTCCATACAAGGAATTTCCAGTTTATCGTTACGTATATTGAACATTGTTTCGCCTCTGGCTGTGCTTTACTGGTGTGCTCTGCCTTCTTTACTGACCATAGTCGCTTGCCCTCTCTATGTCCTCATGTATACCCATGCTATACCTCTTCCTGGATTTGTAAGGTCCTTCCAACATTGTAATTTTAAACTGGTTACTGTGTAACTGCTTATCTGGGGATGATTTTTCACATTTTATCTAAACAATGATGTTGGAGCAGACTGTTGGCATGAAGCAATGTCAGCTGGTGTGACCCACTGAGAGAGCTGAGGAGGGGTAATCCAGAGGTGGTTAGATAAGAGCAGATTTTGGGTCAGTCAGGCATTTGTGGTGCGAGAAGAAAAAGGATACACAAGGTCACATTTAAACTCACTGCTCAAGTAACTGCAGGTGATAAATTCATTCCTTTCCTCTTAGATGCAAGTGCACAGTTGCTGCATCCTCGCACGTGTGCTTGCATGTACATTTGTCATCTGCTGGTGCTTGTTTCAGAGTCTGTGCCTTGACTTACTCTGTGAAATGTTTCTGTACATGGAGTGTTCCTGGTTTTTCACTTCTGTTGATCTCACCATCTGATAACCTATGAGCGTTCCACAGAAGTTTGGGTATCATAGGAGCTAGCACATTGGTTTCATGTGGTATATTTTAATTAATAACAGAGCATGGGAGTAAAACCCAGAATGCTTGGCATTCGGTCCCAGGCTCCTGCAATCACAGAATAAATCATTCTTGTGGTGTAAGAATGCGAAGGCTCCCTATCCGTTGCATTAGCTGTTGCCATATGGCACTGTTTCTACTCAAGAGAGGCTGGTAAATGTTAGCTTTCATAACTCATTGTGCAACTTACCTGGCAGAAGGGTGATTCCTCTTCAGCCCTTCTCTTTATGCCCTAAAGACTGAAATTTATATTGCCTGAAGAATGACAAATGTTCTAAACTGGAAATGTTTTTGTTGTGATTCATCTTGTTATAATCAGTCATTGTTTTATTTCAGGCATTTCTGTATGTCTCTGTGCTTCAAATAATGTTTAAAAACTTCAAGAATGATTTCATGTCATTGCTGTGTATAGTAAATTCAGTGTACCAAATTATACAGGAATTTTAAAACAGCAGATGAAAGGGGAACTGGAGGAATAAATCTGAAGTCAAGTCATTGATGCAATAAGCAAGGAGTCGCTGCATACTCAAGTTGCAGGACTATTCGTCCTTTCCTTCCTCAGAAAGTAGAGGCTGTTAAAGATCCCCAAAGGCCCTCAGCAGAAGAGGAAGTGATGGGAAAATGCACTTACGAAATAATGCATATCAGATATTTTAAAAACCAACAATCTGTCTGCATGGGCATCTGGTGAGCAGAAGGAAGGGAAGAACTGCACTTGAAAAGCCCTAGTATTACTTTCTGTGTCAGGGGATCTCCAAATTGATTTAATAGTGATAGTTCCAAAAAATTAATGACTGGAAGAAAATATCACTAGTTCTTTATAAGAGTGTTCAAATATAATGTGACTTCCAATTGTCTTCTTTTTGTGTCTAGAATTTCTTTCCAGAACAAATGGTTGCCTGGTGCCAGCAAACAAATGGCAGTATCCCCCAGTCACAACTTTTGCAGGTACTGTAAATTATCTGTGTGGACAAAGAAAGTTTTGGAGCTGCAGGAGAGGGGTTGAGAGGAAGGAAGGAAGGGAATTCAAAGGTCTGGAAAATAGTCAGAGAAAGACCAGTGTAGTGAGTTAGCATATGGGGCTAATGTTGAAAATATTTAACAAAGATCTTGCCTAGTGGCATTGAGGTGTAAATTGTAAACACAAAATATTCATAGCTATGGTCATACATATTTGTTCCATTAATACTCACCTTACTCTGTGGGTATCTGGTTTAGCCACCTAATGTTACTCCCAAACAGTCTTGGCAGATATATTTCTAGAAAAACAAATATACCTTTTATAAAAGGCAGAACAGAAGTACTCTTCTATACTCCTCATTATAGCACAGGAGAAAGTGTAAAAATGCAAGTGGATATTAGAAGATGAATTTGAGATGATGAGAGGTTTTGCTTTTGCTTTTTGTGTCCTATGTTTGTGCCTGGCCAGAATTAACAATAAGGACCATCTTCCCCATGGTTCAGCCAACTAGAAGTTCTTTTGTATAGAAAAATTATGCCCTGAGAAGTAAGTGCAAGTAGAATTTGTACACAGTATTTGCAAAGTAATCCCACTTAAAGCTCCCCAGGTTAAATTGCAGGGGTGTGTTCCTTATGCATATGTGTTGGTAGAGTTGTGCAATCTGTGTGGTGGTGGCATGTGCGCTGCATTTATGCTGAAGTTCTGCTGTCACTGTACAGTTTCTTGCTTGCTCATAAAGGAACCGTGGTGGTGGCACAGTTGATTGGCCTTCAAGGATGGTGCTGAAGGGTGGGCTACCTCTCTGAGCAGTAACTGATTCACTTAGATCTCTCAGTTTTAGCACTCTAATCTAAGCCCCATAGTCTAAATCTTTTTCACTTCACTTGTTTTCTTAAACTGTGGGCATTCAACTCTGGACCCAAATTAAAACACAGTTTATTAAAAGAATACTGTACTAAGAACATAAGACCGTGATGCTTGGAAGACAGTGCCATGAATAACAGGCAAATTATAAAGCAGAAGCACAAATAGATGAAGAATAGATACGTATAAATAACTGATTTTAGCTTGATTTATGTCATTTTGCATATTTGCAAATATGCACTGACTTTCTGTTTAAAGATGACAAGTTTCTACTAACTTTTGAACCTGTGCACTCATTTTGTCCCATAACCATATCAAACTCCACTGAATTCTGGTTCCACACTCACTGAGAAAATTTAAAACATTAGCATCCACTTTCAGCTGGGAAACAAGCAAACAAAAAAATCAAGCCAATTTCTGTAATTATAAATGAAAGTCATGTGCAATGAGGTTGTAATCAGGAACCAAAACTGGCATGGACTGGCATTGCCACAGACTGGTAGGGAGAGAGGTCTTCATACCTTGGACCCTTTTTCCTGTAGTTTAAGTGGAGAATTGAATTTGCTTGTTAATACAAGCAGCAGGAGTCCCCAAAACAGCAAGATGTTCTTGAACATGGAAAAGTTTTGAGGGTAACTCAAGTGGTAGCAAAAGGAAAACCTTACAACCTCTTGAAGTATGAGAGTTTGCTTCTGGGAAAGCTCAGAAAGGTACAGTCCTGGGGAAGCATAAGTCATGGGAGTTAACAACACAAGAGGGTGGGGGAAAGAGGGTGAGTATATTCTCTCTAGTTCATTGTTTAACCATAAAAAACTATCTTCCTTAAAGTATTTATATTAAGTACTTCTTTTCTTTTAAAAAACATACAACCTTTTTACTGAATTTCAGTGGCAGTTGTAATTTATTGAAGGTAAACCTCCTGCAGCCTAGTAGTCATTAACCATGTTGCATCTGAGGCCGCCTGAAACACTGAGCAATTCTGCTGGTTTTAGTTACACACATAACAGGGAAGAATATTAAATACCATCTCATGATATCATATACTGCATTAAGAGCTAGTATTTTTAGTCATGACAATAGCATTAAAACCAGTGGGATCTGTTTTTCCTAGTCTCAACCTGGCTCAGACATGCAGAAAAGCTTGCCATCTTAAGTTTACTTTTGTTTTAGCTGACTGGACAAAAAGAATCTATTCTCCTTTTGGTCTTTCCCTTTCACAGCTGAGAAGTGGATTCATAGTACAAATAGCAAGAAAATCGATTGTTCTTTCCCATTCTGTTAGATGAGATGAGGAGGAGGACTGGGAAAAAAGATTAGGGTTTAATGCAAGTAAGAATTCTGACACAGGGCACTGTTTTTGGCTTTGTTTCCTGTGGGCATTGTCCACCAAATAACACCAAAACACAACTTTGAAGAATTGCAGAGACACCTAGGCCAACCAGGTTTATGCATTTTTTTTCATAGTTGTTGAATTTATTAATTTGGCATTCAACTTAATGATCAAGCCCTCTGTCATTTAAAAATCTGGCCTGTTATAATAGGGGAGCAATCCATCAGTTCTCCTACCATATTTAATGCTTCCTTCCTGTGATATATTGCAAATTATTCTGCATGTGGTCCCTCTACTTATGTCAAGAACTTAAATGCTTCTGAATTTTGAAGTCTGGTATAATTGCTGGCGCTTACTTGACTGCTCTGCATTTCATTTTCAGTTAAATACTCTGTGGTCTGTTATACCTCGTCTTGGGAAAACTTGAAATCCTGAAATAGGCTCTTTCCTTTCAAAAACTTTAGGATAAAGATGGAGATTTTGGCCAGTGTTTCCAAGTTAGACAATTTGCCAGAATTGTTGTGACAAGGTATTATTTTAAGAATTAATAAGCTTACTTTCTCTCCCTTCAGGCCAAGTACAAGACGAATGGGGACAGAGAGGAGCGATAGCTTTTTTGAGATTTAAATCTTGATGCAGAGAATAGGAAGGTGTCAGTTGCAGGACGAGATGGCCAGGTAGACGCAATGGGAGGAGCAGGAACATCCATTTTAGTCGTAAATCAGATTAAACATCTAGGTCAGTTTAAGCCTAGTGTCAAACTGCACCTCAAGTCAGCAAAGTGATTTGCCATTTTCTTCTCTGTTCTGCAAACACAGTGACAATTTTATAATTCATCCATAGGATACAATGTTCATCTACATTTTCCTCTCCAACAGAACTTTTTAAACTCCAGTAGCTGCCCTGAAATTCAAGGTTTCTTGCATGTGAAAGAGCTGGGTAGGAAATCATGGAAGAAACTGTTTATGTGTTTGAGGAGATCAGGACTTTATTGTTCTACAAAAGGAACTTCAAAGGTAAGATTAAAGAAGTTGCACAGTAGTACCATGTGAAAGCATTTTCTGCTTTTACAGTGGGTATTTTTTGTTGTTTTTTAAAAATTTCCACACAGTGTTCCCTTTTTTTATTCCATAGAAAAAGATAAGTAAGGCATGATCAAATGACAGTCAAGCCCTGGGCTTTCAATGCGTGAACACAGCCATACAGTTTCATTATAAAATAAAAAACAAACCAGCTAGGCAACATCATTGTGGCCACTAAAGTTGTGCTAACCTTCAGATTTCTCTGGAGCAATGTAATAGGCCAGGCCATTTTTAATGTCATGTGTTTGCATAAGTATTTTGTGAGCTTCCTGTACCAAGCAGTTTCTGCTGGTAGGCTGATATTTAGGGGGTGTGTGCCATGGGAGAGGAGCAGTGTTCGTGCACTGCCCTCTTTTGGAGGCTGGGCTTGAGAGACTGCAAAGCTTGCACAACATCTTCCAAAATCTTTCACTTACCTGTGGTAAATCATGTTATTTCCCCAGGAGCCAAGACATTTGCAATTGTTGGCTGACCTAGAACACAGCAATATCTTCTCGTTGATAGCAGGCAAGAAGTTGTACAATGCCCCTGCAGAGTATGGATTTTGTATAAAGGTAAATCTTCTCACTGAATTCTTCCAAAGTTCCAGATGCTGTTGGTAGCTCAGTCACCCCAACCCCCAGCTAAATGGGATTTGTATGTCAAACTCTGCAAGCCTTTTCTGTCACGAGGACTTGATCTTTAACATCTTTCATTTGGCAGGCATGTCCTGTGAATCTTGTCATCATTTTATGTGACACTTTTAACACTTTATCTGGTGCTCCTTTGGTTTGGGAAATTTTTGTGCAAGAGCAGCTCAATGCTGAAGCATGGTGTGCTTGTGAGGTGGCCTTGGTTCACCTCACAGATGAAAGCTTTTCCAAGTTCTCTAATCAAATAGAAAATTTTGTGTGGACAGCAAGCACCAAAACTATATTAGCAGCAAAGGATCAAGCTCTGATGGGGTGGAATTTTACCATTATTGTGGGCCAGAGGTTTGCCTTATTTAAAGAGGAAGACTGTCTTGGAAAAATGAATATAAGAATAACCAGTTGCCTTTGAAGATTTTTAAAACTGTTGTGCTGAAAGATTCATTTGGAAAGTATTTCAAAGCTTTGAAAAGTGTAATTTTCTGAGAAGAAAATAAAGCTGGGAGCTGGTTTTATGACAGTAGTGAAGTAGTTTCCTTCCTAGCAGCCGTTCCAGAGCTAAATAAGGGTTTGCATCAAAGAGACTGGCTGCAGGACAGAACCTGAACTGATAGAAGCAAACTTTCAGTTACTCTCAGTTATGGAAACTTTTGTCCTTCATCTCAAAATGGGAGTTTATAAAACTTCTCACAGATTTGAAAAAAATAGAACAACAAAACCCAAACCACCAAAAAAACCCCTCCAACTACCAAACCCAACAAAACAAAGTGCCCAGGTCTGGTTCTGAGTTGTCAGCATGGCCTGAGTACCTTGTTCCTATAAACTGCTAGGACTGCAGGTTACTTCAAATCATAGAATCATAGAATATCCTGAGTTGGAGGGGACCTACAAGGATCAATGAGCCCAGCTTCTGAAAGTCAGGAGGCACCAACATTTTATCTTGTTGGATCCAGCTGAGAAAGTGATTTCTTTCAAAGCATGCTCAGCCTCTCCCGAGCTTTAAATTCAGTGTGGTGGGAGCTTTTTCTGGCCAGTTCTTGAGACTAATGCCATACCTGCCTTTACCCTGCAGTAAGCTTACAGTGTTGTTGGTTTTCTAATGAATGTATCTGACTTCCCTCTACTACTTGAAAGCCAAACAGAGTGAGAAATGAAACTAAAGAACTGCGGTTGTTGTGTGCTGAAGATGAGCAAAGCAGGACGTGCTGGATGACTGCATTTCGACTCCTCAAGGTATCTAATCTCTTTCTTCTAGTTTTGCAAAGCTACACCTACAGTTAAGTGGCATTTGTTTTTTTGTTCATGAGAAGTTACCTATGTGTTCTTAAATATCAAAAGATCCAAAACAGTATGGAAGTATGGAAAAGAGCAAAATTCCAAGCAGACCTGCCCCACCTAAGAATTTAAGCACAGGACAGAGATCTATTCCTTCCACAAATGAATGAAGTATACTTTTAGTTTTGGATCCAAATTTGAGATACATGAATTAATTCAAAAACCTGCTTAACAAGGTATTTTCAAGTTATCATAAAGCTAAAGAAAATGTTTTCATAATGGTAAGTGGTTCTCTTAGCCAGAACAGAATGCCTTTTGCAATTTTTTCCCCCCATTTTTCTGAAAGTTCTATTAAAAGTAAGAAAAATAAGTAACCCTATGTCTGGGTGAAAGTTACTCATGTCTGAGAGCAAACAATGAAATTTCTTGATAATGTGATAGGAGTGTTCACTGCTTTTTGAAACAAAATCGGTATGGAGGGAACTGAGGAGAAAGCTGACTATTTTGTGCCCTTTGAACCAGAGAACTTCCTGATCTTCATAGGAAAATGTGCATAAATTCTGGTTTGGTTCTGTTTCTGAATGTTCTGCCTTGAAAACTGCTGTGTTCTTCTGTACCTTACTATGTCCTACATACAGAAAAAAAATGAGTTTGTTTTTAAGACACACCAAAAGATGACTAAAGGTGTACAGTCAGCGAAAGTTAAGGGTGTGCCCCAAGGCTGTGTCCATAACCCTCCTTTTTATTCACCATCTCATTTAGCTTTCCATATTCCTATATTACCCTGTTGGGAAATTGTATAAACCATTTCACTTAGAACATTCAGTAATCAATGTTGCTATACTTCAGCACTGTGCCTCTAGGGAAGGCACTGAGTAGGTGTTTTCCTACCATCCTAGCTACTAGTGTTGCTAAAATTTATCATGTTCAACCAAGAGCATGACTGGAATTCAATCACCTTATTTTTTTAAGGATGAGGAAAGTACCAAGTGATATTTCCTGGTGAAATTTATTGAAAGAGCTAGTGAATTAAAAAGGTTCTTATTTTTTATCATTATGGAAACTGAGTTTGAATGTCTTGTGCAGAATTTTTTTAAGTTCTAGAGGGTAAAAAGAAGGGAATTAATGTGTGTGTTCTGACCTTGACTGAAAGTTTGTGTTCTACAAGGAAAACATGGTGGTAGCTGAGAATGGCAGAAATTACCTGTGCGTGTCACTCCAGCTTGTATTTTTTTAAATAAAACTTGTGCATATTTACTCTTTGATTACCACCTGCCAATCCCTATTACTCAGTGCAAATGGCTTTGGGACAGCTTCTGATCAGGAGAATAATAAACTGGTGGCACCTTGCTCCAGTGTAAGTGGTATTATGAAATCATTACATTTTTTTTCCTAGGGCATATATTTGAATAATGATGTCCTTGTGTTTCTGTTGGCAGTATGGAATGCTACTGTATCAGAATTATAGAATTCCCCAGCAGCGAAAAGCCATGCTTCCACACTTTTCCACTCCAGTAGTAAGTAATGAACTTTACCTCGCTGATGTATGATGTTGGAAAAGATACATTTGCTTTTGCATTTTAAAAGTGGAAAATTTTACACTAAGAAATGTAAATTCAGCATTGTGTAGCAAATCAATGTAAAGTTCATGTTTTGCATGAGTACAGTTTCCGTGGTTGGCTCTCCATTATCTTAGGCTTACATGATCCACATGATTGAAAAATCTTGGCTATGTCATGCTCTTTGAGATGTACGGTACAGAGACATCTGGCTGTCTCTGCAGAAGCCAGCTTAGGTCTGGCAAAACTAACACGTAAATTTCCTAAAATATGTTTGGCCAAGAGCTGACTGTTAACTACTTAAAAGGGAAGATCCTATATTTGGATCCCAACTGGCCCTGAAAATGATTGGAATATTGCAATAGGGCAAGTGGGCAACTTGAGCAAACAGATTTTATTCTGAGCCTTTGAATCGTCTCCCTCCCCTATGGTTGAAAAAGAAAAACCATCTATTTTTGTGTCTGTGAACCTTTTGAAAAGGAAAAAAAAAAAGGATGTATTCTCTGTGATTTTGAAGGAGGACTTTGGACAGTCTTTTGAATCCAAAACAATTTGAAATTAAACTCTCAAGCTGGTTTTTTCTTTCCCTGTTTTTTGAAACAAGTGAAAATTCCTTTTCAGAGAAGTGTATCTGAAAACTCACTAGTAGCAATGGATTTTTCGGGGCAAATAGGAAGAGTTATTGAAAATCCTGCTGAAGCACAGAGTGCTGCCTTGGAAGAAGGACATGCTTGGAGGGTAGCTATCTTCTCTTCTTTTCTATTTTTGCGATCAGTAAGTGTCTGTTGAGAGCCAAAACACAGAGTGTGCTATGATGTTAGTGCAGTGCTGCTCACAGTATAGCTTAGCTCCGACCTGAAGCAATCACACTGCAAGCATGCAGATCTGAAAGTCAATATCCATCTTTAGCAAAACTGTCACATTCACAACAACCTTCTACCACTGCTTCTCTGTCCCCCTAGTGTCCAGAGGAAAGTTGAGGGGGAAAGCAGACCCACCAGAACTTTACTGCCAGTTTGCAAAACCAGTCTCTGAGGAGGAATATGTCAAATTAAATGCTTCCCCACATGGAAGAGGCTGGGGCTCTGACTAATGGCTTGCTCCCAGTAAGTTTAATTGCAGAATATACAAGAGGCAGGACCTCTTGCAATGAAAACTGATGTAACTTGTTTATAGTGTCTTGTGGACAGACAGCTGCAGTACAAGTTTTCCCACATGCTCGTCTTTTAGGGAAAAGGAATCATTACTGAAGCATTAGCTGGTGCTTTATGTACGGGAGGGAAATACTGCTTGATTTACTGAGTGCCTGGTGTTTTGCCTGAGCAGAAACATATCAGACTTTTCTTTTTTTCTGTCTTTTTTTTTCCTTTTTTTTTTTTTAAGATACTGAGCTTTCATCATTAACATCTGGCTTGTGTTTTAAGCCAACTGAAATGAGCTGCTGCTTGTAGATTAGCCCCCTTCAAAGTTGCATTTCTTTTTCTCATCCTTGCATTAAATCTGCCCAGCCCCCAGTTTCCTGTAAATTAAATCTGTATTGCATGTGCACTAATTCTCTTCTCCTGAGGCATTAGTGTGGATTTAACGATAATTCATTTTCTCTATAGAAACGTAGCACAAGAATGAACATCTTGGGTAGCCAAAGTCCACTCCATCCTTCCACACTGAGTACAGGTAAATTCTGATGGTTTGTAACCATAGTATCAGAGGCCTCTGTGGGTAAAGAAAAGGTACATTTCATACGGACACAGAGTGCAGCCATGTAGTATGAATGCCTTGATGTCACATACAATCTTAATCAGTAGCTTCTGTGTCATTAACATGCTTACCCATACGGACACTGGAGAAGGAACTTGTTTTTCTTTGATGGCTCACTCAAGCTTTTCTTTAGGACTAGTCTTTTGAAACTCAGATTCTGTAAAAACAGACACTCCATAAATGTTTCCATTTAAAAGAATCCAGCAGTTAATTTGCCATTTTGGACAAGGAAAGTCGATGAGTGATCTTTTAGTCTTTAAAGAGTAGAAATGAGAGTTTTCAAAACAGAGTTCATTCCATAATAACTGAAAAATGTAAAATATGCAAGTCCTGAACATTTCTTTGAAATTGTAAATTTAATAAAACAACAGGAAATTTCATATTGATATCCTAGACTTCTTGGAGGAAACACAGCTATTCTCTTTTGCTATTCTGTTAACAGAACTTTAAAATAACATTTGAAAAACAAAACAATAAAGATAAAAATATTTCGGGGTAACTCAACTCTTGAAAGCACCGTCTAAAGTGCTTTTCTTTATTTGAGAGTTAGAGAGACTTACTTCTAACTTGTTCACTTACACATTGTGTTCTAAGAATTGTTAGTCCCAACATTTTCAAGAAGCTATGAGAAGGCAGTATTATAAGAGACTTCTCTTGTTTACCTAATTGTATATCTGCAAATCAGAAAATACATGGAGGTAATGCCTCTCTACTTGGTATATTAAGTAGATGCATTTTTTGATATTTATTCTTTTTTTATGTAGGTTGATGGAAGATACTTTATATTCTGTAAGAGAACTATACCCACTTTTAAAATGTTTAAATAATTAGTATGTGGAATAAATGGTTGCATGTGTAACTGTTTTTAACCATCCCCTCCCTCTTTTTTCTTTCTCCTCCAGTTATTCATAGGACACAGCACTGGTTTCATGGCAGAATCTCTAGAGAAGAATCTCACAGGATTATTAAGCAACAAGGGCTTGTAGATGGGTAGGTATTCTTGTTGCTCAGTATTTATGATCTGACAGTCTAATCTTTATAGATGAGTGCACAACTTCTGCTGTAATGGTTTACAGGTTTCTGAGCACTTCTGATTAACCTGATTGCCAAGTAGCACCGTTATAACCTGCCCAGATTCCAAAAAGTCAGTGTGTGTTTGTAGGAGTGGGTCCTAACTTTTAATTTGAGAAGTAAAATCTTAGGAATACACTTAAATGTCTTTCTTTTTTTCTAACAGAGGCAATCGAGTTTTCATCAATGTTAGAATTTGAAAATAGTTAATTCTTGTAATCTGCATTGAGGACACATTTTTCAGGCAAAGCTGTACCTGACCATTTGCCCACAAATTTGTAATCAGCCATCCATGCTCTTTTGCATGAATCAGAGCAGCTAATGGTGCTTGCTCACTATTTATTTCTGTTCTAGACCAAAGAAATGAAAGTTCCTGTCCCAGCACTCTGTAAAATGTCTATAGTTAAGATTTAAGTATCTTCTGAGCATCCGTTTTCCTTATTTATATGGAGTTACGGTTATTGAAGGGAAGTTGCTTGAACTGCATTCAGCATTGTTTATTTGTAGGATGGGAAAGGCATGGTTGCCTTTGGTTCACTATCCTCATTGCTCTCAGGATTAAGGTGGAAACATCCCTGTTAGCATCACAGGAGACAGTGAAATTCAAACCTTTCTTCATCATTTTCTGATTCAGAAGCAACACTAATCTTTATAAAGACTAAAAGAAGACTAAAATACATTAGGGAAGTAAAAATTGCATGTACGTATTCATCAAGCAGTGTTTGCTTATTTTGGGGGGTCTTGTCTAGGCTAAGGCTATTGGGTTTTAGCTTAGCAGGTCCAACAGAGAAGAAAAACTGAGAAAGCAAAGGAGCACTGCTGACTTTTTGGGTTTCTCGTTTTCTCATACTACATATCGTTATAATCTTGGGCTCATTTTGACTTATTGCCTTAGGAATCTGGTGGCCCATCCTTCTCAAGGTCCTCATAAATGTGTTCATGTGTTTGAGGCAGTGTTAAATATGTGCCTGATCAGCTTACTCACTGTGGAAGGTGAAAATTGGTTAGTTTGGCCACAGTAAGGTCCATCAGCAGTGACAAAAGAACCGTGTTACCTGTGTGCTCTGAGATCTAAAGATCATGATTTTCAGGGTGGAAAACTCCTGCCTATGTTTTCCTGCTCTGTGTGTTCTTGAACAAAAGAAGGCAGAAAGTTAACCGTTTCCTGATGGTTCATGGAAGAGGCTCAACAACGTATACAAGCAACTGATGCTGCTGTCTTTGATATGTCTTGAAGCTCTTGTTGAGGATGTGTCTATCTTTGTAGTCCTTGTTTGTGTGGTAGCTGGTTGCTTGCCAGAGGTTGAGTAAACAGTTGCAGCATCAGTTGTGCAGAGCTTTGCTTTGTGCCACCAGCTTTCAGTACCATGCGTTATCTGAAACAGCTAGATAAAAAATAATTGAGAGATATCTGCATGAACTGCAGTAACCACAGGGCAGATAAGGTCTTTCTCCCTCACGTGGATCCTAATTTATAAAGGCTTTTGTCCCTTTTCCACACGTCTGGTCTTCCTAGGATTATAAAGGAATGTTCAAGTACCATGCATAGTTTCTGAGAGTGGCAAGACATGCCTGTGCCTGACTACTGAACTGACCCTGGTTATGATGGTGCATTTTTGTGGTACTGACATTTCTCAATCAGTTCTGAGGAGCTGGAGTAAATTCTTTTGGGTTCTTAAGACTACAAGCACTTCTTGCAACTGCGCCTTGGGAAAGTGTGTTCCTTGCTCAGTGGTCAGCAGTTAAGAGGACTGCCCCAGTCCTGTGCTCAGCCACCTCACAAATCCACTGATCAGTGCTATAAACGTTGTGTCAAAGGTATATTCTTGTTTCCTGTGGCATGGAGAGGATCTGCTTCCTTAGTTCGTAAATGTCAAGGGGAGGAAACATGGGGTTTCTTACCTACCTTTTTTCCTCCTCTTCCCAGTATGGTTGTTAAATAAAGTCCATTTGGGGTAGGACTTCCGTTCTGTGGGTTAACTTAAAAGTGACAGCTACATAGTGTATGATGTTGGTAGCTGTATGCCTAAAGTACATTTTTTTCCATAATGCCGAGGGAAAAATACTCTGAATGTTCTAGAGGAAAAATCAGTGTGTTTCCCCAATCTTGATAATGTGGAAGCTACATAACTGGGAAATAATTTTAAGAAAGTATTGAGCTTTTTCTGTGCAACTGCAGCCATTTAACCTACACATAATTTTGCTGACACTGGATTTTTGTGAACTGATGCAAGATATTGTAGAGTGGGAACAGATTGGTATATATTACTTTCATATCTACAGGAATTCAGATTTTCTCTAGCATTAAACGATAACATTTTTTTCATGAGAGTATGTATCATTAATGGAAAGCTGAGTTAGAGGGAACCTTAAAAAAAGCCTCAAAGGTACATTCTTATGGGAAGAACTACCGTCATGTATCTTGTACCTCTTGTTCCTTCATCTGTTAATGTTGCATAGCCGTGGTAAAAATAATTGAAAGCAAATTGCCAGTTACGGAATCACCTCTTAAAGCAACTAAAGAGTTTGGCAGTGGCACAAAATTACTTAGTAGTTCTGATTATTTATGAACAAATACATGGAGGTATTCAATCTGTTCTCAAAAATGTTCTCTCCTAGATTATTTCTTCTCCGGGACAGCCAAAGCAATCCAAAGGCATTTGTACTTACGTTATGCCATCATCAAAAAATAAAGCATTTTCAAATCTTGCCGGTAAGTAGATTATCTTTGATACTGATAACAAAACGCGAAATTTTAAACCGTGAAACTTTTGCCAACATCTGAGGAGACCTCTTATTAATTACTGATGTAACTAACAAGGATGTTTCCGTTAGCAAGTATATAAGCAAATAATCTTTAGAATTCTCAAATGTCTGATTAAAATTATTGATTAACATTGCTGGAAAACTAGTGTGAGTCACTACATTACACAAGTCTGTGTACTGCACAGACCTTCCTCTCTGTGACTGGCAGCAACAACAGCAGCTGTTGTCTCCCTTGTCACTTAAACAAACATAGAATAACTTTGGGAAACTTTAAAAAGTTTTATTCTGGAGGTTATCCAATAATGTTGAGCTTCAAATAACATTATACTGAGATGCTGGAAAACAATTTGATTTTTATCTTGATCAAAAAAAGCATGAAAAATTTAAGATTATGTAGACCTTTTTATTGTTCCGAACGCTCATCCCTTGTTTAGCCTGCCGATTTTACAAACAGCCAACAAATCCTTTCGGGGTGTTTTTGTTTTATCTAATGAATGCCAGTGCTGTCTGTACAACTTTCAATTACTCTGCCCACAAGCTTTCACTTTCATAAGCAAAATGTTACAAGTTGGGTTAAGGTATGTTTTTTCTAGTGCTGTGCATGGTTTCACAAAGAACTGCAGGCACTGGGTTGTTTGGGCAAGAAAGTGCCAACCAAGTGCCCATCATTTATTTATGTCATACACTGGTGGTACTCTCTAAGTTTTTCTGTGCTTGTATCTCTTCATGCGCAGCCTAACTTGAAAAGGATGTTTTGTTTTCCTAGTGTGAAGATGATGGACAGATATTTTTCAGTCTGGATGATGGGAACACCAAATTCAGCGATCTAATCCAGCTTGTTGAATTCTATCAACTAAACAAAGGAGTCTTGCCCTGCAAACTCAAACACCACTGCATCCGAGTGGCCTTATGACCTCAAATCTGACTCTCACTGAAGACTGGATTTGATAGAAGAGTAATTGTAAGAGAACGTTGACACTGGGGAATTGGCAGATTTGTAAGTTGGTTAAAAAAGATAAATATTATGCACCTTGGGACTCTGAAAGGGATGGATTCGACAGGTGCCAACAGACCAAGATTGCTGGTTTGTCTAACACCTAAGAGTGATTGCTGCTGAGTGTCCCAGCATCCCAAAAATGGGGGGAGGGTCTGTAAAACAATGAGTAAATTTAAAACAAAACTGGAAACTATCTTGGCTGGGCCACTTAACAGGAACAAGTGTGAAGAGAAATCTTTGAAAAGAACTCTTGCCCTGGAATAATCTTGACAATTAAGACTAGTGTGTTTACTTTTTGTATTGATCACTTTTTTTGCACTCCTACTTTGTTTCGGATATTGTATGCAGCCTATATTAGGAGCTGATGTGGCTTTTAAAATTCATGCAGGAGTTGGGTATTAATCTGCACCCTAAAATGTATGGAATGCTTCAGCCTAAAAGGATCTAGAAGAAAATCAAGAAAAGTGTGTGTGTGTGTGTGTGCGCGCCTGTCTCAGTACTTCTCTGGAGACCTGAGGTTCAATGATCTGCAGATGTCTTTGAAGAAGCAATGAGGATACAATTCTAAAAGAACATACCACCAATATACATACTCTTAAAACTGTTGACTTGTAGCATTATGGCTGTAGTATGTTGATGGCATATTAGTGGCATCCAGTCATGCAGAGACTGTATTAGATTCTATGCACAAATTTTTATTACTGGAGTGGTGGTTTGTTTTTTACAGCCTTTTGACTGTTTTCCTGAGGAAACTTACTGTTACTAAATAGAGTAGGACTGAATGACTACACTTGTATTTGAAACCACCATTTTTTGTGAGAAGATTCTTCTGCAGGTAGTCTTAGTATGACAAAATAAAAAAAAAATTAAAAAACAGTGTTTTTAGCTTTATAGCTCCTTGAATTTTCAGACTGTTTCAAAGAGCTCTTTCGATATAGTAAAGCTACAGTGACACAAAGCTCTCCTGGGGATAGGGCATAAGAAGAACCGTACCCCTTCTGCTTTTTGTAGGGCCATGAAAGTTTACATGGTGAGAAGGAACATGCTGGGAATAGAAACAGATTTGATTGTGAAGTAGCTGCTGGCAATATCATCCATCGAGGTAACTGGTGATCCCTGTGTTATGTATGCTACTGCACGCCAGTACCTGTGGCAGACAAGCATGTATCTTGCTCTGGTGCTGGTTTGTCATCAGAACTACTTTATTGTTAATGTTTAAATGAATTATTTAATGTTTACACAATAACTCTTTCTGATGATAAATCAGTATTAAAGTCAGACAAGTCCCACCTTGATCGTGCAATTGCAACCAACCATTCCTTCAGCAAGTGTTTGAACTGAAGTAACTTCCCAGTGCTTGGTGCCATCAGCCACAGCGAGAAGTATTCCACCCTGGGAACTTGCAGAGTGTAGTGCAGAACGGAGCAGTCCTAAAATGGAAAATTATTTACACAGGCTAGTTAATCCTTAATATTTGCCACTGGGTTTGAAATCCTAGCCATCTGAAAGGGTAAAGAAGGAAAACCAATCCTACACTTTTAGGTCTTCATGTAGTGTTAAGAATAGCTTAAGACAAACCATAACCTGCCTGAGTTGTCCATATCAGCTTAAACTATGTCAATGGTATAGAAACACTGTATTTTAGTTTACAGAACACATTTAGTATTTTTTTTTCCATTTAATGTCTAGATACTAAAAATGAAGAATTGATTTTGTTTTTAGTAGAAGCCTTTTTTGTTTTGTTTTGTTTTGCTTTTTTTAATTGTACATAGTAAAATGAGTGTTCCTGCTTTCTAGACAATGTATTTTAAAACCTTGAAATTAAGCTAACTTAAGTCTGACTTCACTTTGCATGCTTCTATTTGGCCCCTATTAGGAGAAAAAAGATACTTGTATTGACTACATTACCAGTTTAATAAGACCATTTATGCTGTAGTTTTAAGTTTTTCTGTTTACATAGCTTAGTGACAACCATGCATTTTTCCCAGTAGGCAGATAGTATTTGCAGTGTTTCATATTTATAAAAAAAAACTTTGCATCTTATTTAAATTGAGAATAAAAGTTTGACTATGAACCATGATTTTTGTATGTAGATGGTTGACTTAGTATTTTGTACTCTTCCCAGCTAAAGTGAGCTGTTTTGAGAAAGTGACCGCCTTCAAAGTGGCAACAATCTTACCTAAGCAGATCACTGCTTTGTCTTCTTTCTGCTGGAAAACAGTCAATACCACCTTAGTTTTCCAACAGATTCAGCTGGCTGCCAGCTCAGAATACCAAGGACTGAAGGACATTTGACTCTTATTTTTGTATTTAAATGACATGAATGTAAAGGGGATGCTCAGGGTTGTTTTGGAGCCTGTTGAATTTTTATCTTTTTGCCTGTGATTTTATTTTCTAAATAAATACTTCATGTAGCAATCTTGAATATGTTGAGAAGGAAAATGCCAAACCATTTTGGTAATGAGGTTACTAGTTAAGTTATGTTACGATAGGTGTTAAAGTACAAAAAACTTTTTATTTGTTAATTAATCTTGAAGAAACACGTGCCTCAGTTTAGATGTTTTGTCTTATCTTTTCTGCACTAAATACCTGACAGTTTGACCAATCAATGCACCTTTCCAGTGGCAAGACTTGCTTATCGTAAATTATATTGTCACAATGCAAGATTTAGTGACTGTAAAATGGAATAAAGTTTAAAGTTTCAGGGAATGCAAAAGGTATTAACTTAAGAGACAAAACCTTTATTCAATATGCTTTGCTTCATACTGTAAATAGCTTTTTGGCTTGTGAACCTAATTGTAATCTTTCAGGTATTTTTGTACAAATAAGGGACTGATATTCTGTTTCTTGTAATTAGAAATAAACGTTAATACAATGCTATTCATTTTATATTGGAATGAATGTTGTCTTTTGGATATATCAGTACACTGTGTATCTCTTGCCTTAATTCAGGTTAACTGGGTGGGTCACGTTAAACAGCTTTCAAGAAGCGTGAAGAGGAAAACAATCCCAAAGATACCTGTATTCTGGCTGTTCTGTCTTAAGATTCCTATTAGGATAGACTGCATTTTATTTAGAAAAGAACTTGTTCACCTCTTTTGTTTGAGGAAGATTACTGGGGATATTCTGCTATGAAATTGACAGTATTCGTTTGGGAAGGCTACTAGAATCATATCAGACCAACATACCATGACCATCTTTTGGTCAAGGTTATAACTCATTGAAAATGCACACTCTGCATAAAACACTTCATTGGCCAGATAGCTGTTGGATCAGAAAACTTTTCAGTGGTACTTCCAGAAAGCAATTACTTACCCCTGTAATCCTTGTATTTGAGTGGTCTATCAGCATTTGGGTGGAAAAGCACCATCTGCACAAAATACATCTTTACTTTAACAATCCAGGGGGCTGGAGGGGTGGGGTGGAGGGATTGGTTCTTCTGGTGGATAGAAAAATGGAAGGTTGGGAATATTTCACTTTAATTTTTTTGGACACAATCTTTTCCTGTTTCTGCCTTGCTTACCCACAGAAGCCATCAAATACATTCCACTTCAAAACTCTGTCAAACTCTGGCTTCTGCATGCTACGTCTCCATGTGACGTCTCCATATTGCACCACAGCATGAATTAATTAATATGTTAGCATGATCAAATTCATTCAGCAGCACATAGAGGCAGAGTACTTCCTTTGGATTTTGATATTCCTCAAGTTTTTTTCTATCTGGACATGCATATTAAAGTGCTTAGAATTCACTATCCTGCATGCAGTAACTTTTTTTCACTAAGTTAACAAAGGGGACTGCTTGCTTACAAAAGGTTTGGGGATGCCTATTTCCTGCTCGGCTAGAGGAGGCCATGCTAACATTGAAACTGACTCCCTCTATAATCACTAAAATTCAAGGACAATAATTCTACACAAACCTGTAAAAAAACACCCAAACAATAAAAATCAACACCAAACCCCCACCTTACTTTATTGTATATATTGCATTTGGAACAGACAAGACAGCATCAAAAAAAGCAACATGGTAGGAAGATCTCAGTAAGCCTCCCCAGTGGCAGGGTAGTGCTGTCTGCACTTTGTCCAAACTGCCCATCTATATGGCAGATGCAAAATACCTGTGAATTCTGGCCCTTGGCATTAGCAGTGGGTACTTGGGCTATCAGAACATCACCAATACAAAATTAATCTGGGCCAGAAGTGGATCTGTGGTACAGATTTTAATTACTTGCCTGATAGGTTTGTGCTTCTTTTACATTAGTTGCAGAACAACAGGCATGATCAGACATCTGATCCCACATAAAGCATTCTGCCATGAAGTTCACCAGGCAAAACAGCTTAAATGCATTTGGACCTATAAGTAAATTCCTATCAGACTCATGTTTTACAGCATGTGGCTGCAGGACTTTCATCCTGATACAAAGAACACTTAAATTAGATTACTTCAACACTAAATTGTTGCTTCAGCCTGTACCTGGAAAACTAGATGAGAAAAACATCACCAGATGAGCCATTTCCCTTCATGTTGAACTTTAGATGACTTTTGGTCTTTGTTACTGATAATTTAGTAATGCTTTAATCTGGTTTGTCAGTGTCCAGTCTGTAGATTGCTTTATGTCTTGGACATTGTTTGTCTGACATCTTGGAAACTTCAGTAACAATGTCAGCAGATGGGCAAAAGATCTTCCTCTGAAATTTCAATGGTGCCTTGATTTGGGTTGCTTCTGCATCGTAAATCTTACGTCTTCCTTCCTTAACTTAAAGCACAATTTAATTAGTATTTGAAAACCCAACATAACCACAACTATGTCCAAGAGCTATATGATTTTCATTAGATATTGCAATTAGTCATATCTGAGACTTGAAAATGAATTAGTTTGTGTAACACTCACATTGCAAACCCTTAGCCCAAAGACAATTCTGCTCTAATTGTCTGTCATTTTGCACAGATACCAGCAGATGTTTTAGCAAGAAACATAAGTTCACACAAGACACTAAGCTGTGATAAACAGGATCTTACAACACTTGTTATTTGCCCAGGTTTGTATGCTTTGCTATAATCAGTGTTTTCCATCCCCTGGCTGCAAGACTCTGGTGCCACAATTGGGGAATAGGAAGGTGAAATTACAAACAGCTGCTGGCCCTGAGCCAAAATACAGCCTGGGTTTATGGGCCCTGAAGCTCAGCTCAGCTGTGCTCAGAGGTGCAACTCCTTAGAGCTCAGAAGAGAGACAAGGAGGGAAGTGGAAGAGAGAAAAAACTTACACTTGGGCAGTATTGTCCAAGGGATGGTTTGGGTGTGACTAGGAACACAGTGAAGACAGTGCTGTGATGCCCTGAGTGCTGCTCACCACTCCCTAAGAGTCAGTTTCCCCTCCTCTTCCCTCAGACTTGTGAAGACACTTCTACATAAAGACTTCCATTTAATTTGCCTTTTGAAACACATTCTCCAGAGGTGTAAGGACTGGCATGTTGTGTTACCAAGGAGAGAAACAGCAGTGGAATTGGTGTTCTCTGCAACCTGCCCATTTCCAAAACAGCCTGTCCAACTGCCATTAAGAAAAGGAAGGTGAACGAACGTATGGTAGTATGGTTCTGCCAAGAAAAATTATAGTTAAAGCAACTGGCTAAGCACAGCCCTGAAAGAGTAAAATGTCATTGCTCCACAAAGAATCCTATATACATCCCATTTTTCAAAAATTTAATTATTTAGACCTTTTCATTATTTGATTTCCTCCTTGATAATACGTCTCTTTGCTGCTGAATTTGTGCATGGTAATAATGTGCTCTGTGTGACTCTTACCAACTCTTAGTTTTCAGGTTGCTCTCAGAATCAAAAACAAATACAGAAATGAGGCAAGCTGTGAGGATTATTCCTGAAAAATAACTCCACAATACATCTAGTCATGGAAGAATGTAAATTGATAATTATAGAATTGGTGGATAGAAGACTTATTTTGGGTTTTTTTCACTAGACAGTAAGGTTTGTGAAAACAGCTGGCTAAACAAGAGTGAAAGTCATTGAAGGCTCACAAAGTTTGCCTCAAAATACTTACAATCAATTGCTGGAACAAGCATTTGACCTGCTCTAGAAAACAGAGTGCTTCAGAGAAGAGCATGTACCTAGGAAGGAATTGCATCCTCTATCCTTAAAAGTATAAGAGAGCAGGAACTCCTCTGACAGCAGAAAAGGAGACTTAGGATGCAATAGAGATGGAAGAGCAAACATGAGGGTCAATCAAATATATTGTAAGACAGTTCAGTGAGGTAGGATAATAGATTTATAGATAAACATAGGCAGCTAAGAAGAATACAAAACATTTAATTATGAGATTTTTTGATACATAAGTCATATGTAGAGGACCAGTTCAGGAAAACTAGAAATATTTCTTCATAAACTGCTCATATAATCTCTTGCACTGTCCACCACAAAATGTAGCACGTGGCAAAAGTTCACATGGGTTCACAAAGGGCTTCTATCACATCATGATATAGAAAACTCAGCTGATGGATGATAACTACAAAAATACCATATTTTTCTCTGAAAGTCTGGTGGTCACATGTCACCAAGTGCCAGGAGCAGTCTTCAGGGGAAAAACCATTCTTGACAGCACATATATAAGTACATCTTCCCTACACGTCCACTGCTAAGACAAAGGCTAGAGATACTTTTTATCTGATCCAGTAATGTGCCCACATGAGGGCTGGCTCACACAGAGCAACTGAAGAGCACTTAAGAGCTGAGGAACGACCAAGAAAACCTGCTCTACAGTCAACTGGAGGCTCCCTTTGACTGAATTAAGGCTGCCCTTAGCGAAACAGCCACGTAAGTATTGAATTTGCTTCCTACCACCCCACCCTAGGAAGTGATGCCTCCAGGGTCTGCAACAGCTGTCCTGTCCTCGGGTGCCTTCCCCCACTCCAGCCTGCCAACTGGGAGGGTTTGCTGCGGGTGCAAGGGCTGCCACAGCAGAGCTGAGTCCATCAGGGCTCTGAAGTTGTTCAAGAATAGTGCCTGGCTTCATTCAGCCTCAAAACTGGGTCCTAAATGACAGGGACTGAGCAGAGCTTTTGAGGTGTCCTCTAAAATGAGCTATAAACAGAGAACTGGTGCTACTCCCTCTCAAGACAGAAATGGGTATCCTAAAAGCTGCATATAAATGGGTATCTCTGTGCGTTTTTGCTCAGTGGTGCACAGGGACACGTTGTGAAGGGTTCTCCTGGGTAAAATGCAACTTTTCCTTATACCATTGACATCTGAGGAACAGAAAGGGGCATGCACCTGCTGAAGGCAGGTGATTTTTCTCACTGAAAGTTATGGTGCAGCCAGAGGGAGAGCGCTGTGCTGGAAAGGCAGGCCAGGTGTGAGGAGCACATGGGGAACTGCTGAGGCTCTCCCCAGCCACCCACTACTGCCCAGGCAGGGAGAGAATGAGAAGAACAAATCACAGAATTTTTAGGGTTGGAAGGGATCTCTGAAGATCATCCAGTCCAACCCTCCTGCCATGGCACAGTCACCTAGATCAGGTTACACAGCAACGTGCCCAGTTGGGTTTTGAATATCTCCAGACAGGGAGAGTCCATGACCTCTCTTTCCACCCTCAATGTAAAGAAGTTCTTCTTCATGTTGAGGTGGAACTTGTGTTTTAGTTTATGGCCATTGCTCCACATCCTGTCTCTGGGCGCCACTGAAAAGTCTGGCACCATCCTCTTGACACGTACCTTTGAGACATTTACATGCATTGATGAGATCAGGTGCTGGTGCCCAGCCTGGTTCCATCCCGCCCTGGAGGATGCTGCTGCCGGATGATGTCCCAGCAGCAGCAGTGAGAATGCGGCTGGGGTCTGTCCTGCCCCAGTGAGGGGCTCACCCGGGCTGGCCCCAGGCAGCTGCTGCCCTGCGAGGGGCCGGGAGGGACCGGGCACCGCCTCTAACAAACAGGACCTGGTGACAGCGGAACCCCATTTTGCTGATTTCCAGTCTCCGATTCTGACAAGTCTAAATCCTGGAGAAAGTTGCATCAGGGCCAGCGCGGGCTGTGCCCGGTCCCACAGCCGGAACAGGCCGGGTTGTCGAGGCGGGAGGGCCGCGGGCACGGCCGGCTCCCGCTGCCCGCCCCGGGCCGGCAGAGGGCGCGGCGCACGGGCCTGCCCTGCACATGCGGGTGCGGGGCTCTCCCTCAGTTGGGGTTGCTTCGCTTTATGGCGGCCTCTGGGCCTCGTCTCCTGTGAAACTGCTGTAAAGCAGCTCTAAGCGCAGGCGGGGTGCCCCCGGCGGGGCGACTGGTGCAAATGGCAGCGCTGGCACGCGGCTGGCAGCGGCGGCTGGCAGCGGCGCCCGCCCCGTCTCCGCCAAGGGGAGCCTGTCCCGGTTTGTGGACATGAGAGTTTCCCCACCCCGGCAGTGCCCCCGAGGCACCGGCAGGCGGGAGCCGCCGGGCAGGTGCTGCCCCGGGAGCTCTGGCTCTGGGGTTTCCCAAATTGTCCCACTCGCTTCCTCCTGTGACCCGCCACACACCGCCGTGGCGTGGATATCCCCGTCGGCTTAGCTCCTGCAGAGGCGGGATCTGCCGGGGCTCCTGGTTCGCTCCATCCCACGTCCCGTTGGATTTTTCACTTAAGGCTCGGCGAATAAGTGAGAAATCCCACGTCCCTCCCATCCCAATGGCTGCGAATTGCGGCTGAATGAGCCCACAGGTTTTCTGTTTTCCCCGTGTTGAGAAAGAGCGGCTGATAAAGCTGACATAGGGCCACGCCTGGTTAATAGTTAACGAAGGAGTGCAAGGCGAGCACAGTACCAGTGAAGACCCGATAGTTGCTGGAGAAGCCTTAGAAATTTCTTGAGATTAAAATTCCTTAGCCATTTCTGGTGACCTCTTCTTCACAGGGCGACTGTGAACTACAGGGAACTGTAGGGAACTAAAGAAAATACCTGTTTCCAAGATACCTGGAAAAGGAGTAAAGTCCCCGAAAAGGTAAGGATAAATTAGGTAATGTCTGAAAGTGAAGTTACCTCTGCACTTTCACCAAATATTCTGATCTAACAAATCCACATAATTTGTTAGGTATTAAGCTAGTCAGTGTTTAGAAGTACAGCATAATATGCTAAATGTAAACACTTTAATTGACATGTGCTTAAACCAGTTTTGGTGAAATATTCAAGAGTTCATGAAGTATTTTGAAATCAAAACTTTGCAATTCATGACATTTTTAAGAGAACCTCTTCTTAACTGTTTCTAAAAATTGACTTGAGGGCACTGCTGCTAAAGGGAAGCAGTCTGGAGGGATGGCAGTACCTCTAAATGATGGTGTGCTGTGCAATCTTGGAGCTGGATCCCAGCCGACAAGGTAATTTTATTAATCTTTTCAAATTTCGTCAGAAAAATAGATCTTATTTGTTTGAAAATTTTGTACTCCTAGTCCTTGAGCTTGGTTTCATTGTAAAAGTGTCACATGAGGTGTATCCTCTTGTAGAGATCCTGTTTATGGCACAGGGACTCAAGGGATCCTCGTATGTTGACACTGCAATTTTATGTGGGGCTAAATGTGAAACAGCAAAAATTATTACAGTGCTGCTGGGATTCCAAGAGCAAGAAGATGCTGAAATTGGAAAAGGAAAGGTGAAATAAAATGACAATCACCATTTACATTACAGAAATTTACTGCTTATGTCATTGGTAAATAAAAGGGGGAACAAAAGATACTCTAATGAAAGTTCAATGAAAAACGGGTTTGCAGTATAGCTGTGATACATGCTGAAAAGTTTCCTTGGATGAATGACACCTCAAGGAAGAGCGTCTTGGAATTCTGATGTTCAAAGCGTGCATCCCCCACCAGCAACACAAAGTGAGGAAACTGGAATTTCTTGCTAAAATTGCTAAAGGTTGTTTAAAGTTGTAAGAGAGTTTCTTTGAATGATCAATTGATAAACATCCATGGGAAATTTCTGTGTTGCTTTAGTGTGTGTTTCTTACTCTGTTCCTTCCATTATGCCGTGTCCAGTTCTGGGCTCCTCAGTTTAGGGAGGATGTTGAGATGCTCGAATGCGTCCAAAGGAGGGTGACAAGGCTGGCGAAGGGCTTGGAACACAAGCCCTGTGAGGAATGACTGAGGGAGCTGGAGTTGCTTAGCCTGGAGAAAAGGAGGCTCATGGGAGACCTCATCACTCTCTACAGCTACCTGGAAGGTGGTTGTAGCCAGGTGGGGGTCAGTCTCTTTCCCAGGCAACCACTGACAGAATGAGAAGACATAGTCTTAAGCTGCACCAGGGGAAGTTTAGGTTAGACATCAGGAAAAAATTCTTCACTGAAAGAGTGATTGGGCACTGGAATTGTCTGCCCAGGGAAATGGTGGAGTCCCTGGACGTGTTTACAAAAAGACTGAATGTGGCACTCAGTGCCATGGTTTAGTTGATGGGGAGGGGTTAGGTCATGGGTTGGACTTGATGATCTCAAAGGTCTTTTCCAACCTAGTTCATTCTGTGATTCTGTGAAGAACTGTTCACCTCATTCTTCTGAGGCACAAAAAATGGTATATTTTTTCAATCACAGATAATATATTATGTAATCAGAAAAATACATGGCCAACACTATTTTGTCATTAGTAAGTGAAAAAAAAAAGTAGTCCCACCTATGCAACAAACTCAATTTACTTCCAGCGTATCCTAATCACAGCCCTGTTGTTCATCTCAACCAAGTCTGTTGCCTCTGCATGTCCACAATCCTCCAGTGTTCCTCTGATGAGTGTCTCCCCATTAAGCCAGTGTTTGTGCTGATTACATTTTTTTCTCCTAGCAATGGTATATTTCCTGTAGAAAATGTTTGGAATGAAACAACTATTTTGTTGTACATTTTTCACCTTCTTTCTTGATCCTGTGTGGATTGTATCTCTATCTCTTTAAAACCAAATGAATAAACAGGAGAAGAAATAATATGATAAATAGTCATTAGTTGAAAAGTAAATTGGGATTTTAGTGTTAGGCTTTGTCAGAGAGCTGGCAAGAGCACTATATGCTTAAAAGGTTGCTCTTAGAGTTTAGGATTAAATAATACTCTATCATTCCCTCTTCTCCCCCCCACTCCCTGCTTGTTTTTGAAAGGAACATTTGGTTTGAAAATTCAGGGGAAGTTTGCTAAGCTTTGTGAAGGTGTAAATAGAAATTAGTTTTATCTTTCCTGATTGTATGTTTTCAGAGGAATTGGATGGTTTGCATGGAGTCAAATGTAGTTTAATATTATTATTCTTGTATTATGTCAGACATATTACTTTATTCCTGAATTTAGTTTTTACAGCTTCAAAGGCAGACAGAGAGATACTGTCCCTAAGAAGTTGATGACTGATGTGAGGATTAATGGCAGCACATGATTGGGTTTTTTTTATTGATTCTCCCTCAGTGAAGTGCCATGCTGTGAGTTTCAGTGTAGGAACACGGGATGACTTGAACGCAAAGATGTGACTCCAGTACTGTGTTACCTGTCAAACAGCCTCTATGGAGGTTGTATCTCCCCATCTGTTAGGTGCAGCCTATCTTTGCAAGACTGGCTATGAAGCAGAGAGGTTAGGAAGGTTGAAATGTTTTGAACAAAGATAAGGTGGAAAGGTTTCAGTCACTGAAAGGAATATAAGGAGAGAGGACATGGGACTCTTCTGATATTAACACTGGAGGCAATTGAAGCCATAGTAGCAGCAACTGTGCATTCCAGTAGAAGCTGGAATATGTATAACCCTAAGTCAGGGTTATTATTAGCATTTCAGAGTTTCAAGCCAGTCATGCCAAACTTGGGTTTGTGACATTCCTTATGCTTCAGAATTTTTTTTTTTATATATACCAAGTACCATCTACTGTCTGATTGCTAGGGCAACGTCAAGCACTGGTGTCAGCAATACTGTCATATAATTTGGAGTTCACTTTAAAAAAAGGAAGGGAATAATCTCTTCCTGCTCGGTAGACAGGATAGAAGTAACAGACTAAAACTGGTGGAAAAGAAGAGGTCCTAGAAAAAAAATGCACTGGAGTGTATTGTTTAGGAAGGCTATAAATTCAGCATCAGACTAATGCTTTTGCTAAGTCGGTTATAACACCTCCCTATGTTTTGGCCTCACTTGCACTCAGTTATGCTGTTGGCAAACTGTTTCATTTAAATGAATAAACCTCACAGTTTTTAGATTTTCTTTTCTCTGACAGTGCAGGTACAGTTAACGTGGCATAACAAGAGGTAAGCATCATTACTAGTCATTTTGCGTGACTACTTAGTCATGCAAAAAAGCGAGATGGGAAATTACAGATATACTACATATGGTGCTTTCTGCTTTTAAAAACCATCTGAGTTCAGAAAAGTAGAAAGGATCCAGCTAATTGTAGAACCAGCTCTATGAATTTCAAGGCAAATATACATTTCGAGACACATGGGACAAGCTGAAGACTGCTGAAATGCCAGCGTGCTGGGAGAATGGCTGGCAGACACCTTTTCATCTTGGACAATACCCTAAAGGAAACAGCCTTTCACTGTGGCAGATATTGTCCCTTTCTGTGCTGCTCCTTTAAAGGGAGGGAGAGAGAATGAATGCAAAGGATTTCAGAGGAGGTGTCATTTCTTTAACGGCATCCTGTGGGTGCATTATCTTGCAGAGACCTTTTTCTTTATCTCTCACTCTGATTAGCACATGTCTTTGTGCAGTTTTAAAATGCTTGGACAGTTTTCCCTGAAGAAATATATGTGCCTTCCAGCAGTTTTAAATTGCTGTTGATATGTCTGATATCCTTATACATCTGCAAACCCATCAGAATCTTGCTGAGTTCTTGACTGTAGTTCTTCCTGTGGTAATTAGATTTTCTGCAGTTTTAACCACACATGATGTGAAAAAGTGTTTCTTTCTGTCTGTTTTTAAAGTGCTGTCTTTAGTTTCCCAGAGTAGTCCCTCTTGGGCTTTTAGAATTTGAAAACCAGAAAGAAGTTCTTTGTCTTCTCCCTGTACTCTTTTGTTCACTTATCCTCTCCTTAGTTTCCCTCATGTTGTTCTGTTTTCAAAGCTAACCAGGCCCACTCATTTGAATCTTCCCTAGAGGACAGAATAAGTGCCTTTGAAGAGAAGTCTTCTCTTATACTCCAGGAGGGCACTGAAGTCTTTTTGAAAGTGAAAATCTCAGAGAATATTGAATATTCCAGAAACGTTCCAACAACTGATCAAAAGTCACTAGAATATTTTCTCTGTAATTCTCCAACTTGCTCTTAGTGGATCCAAACTTCTTGTTATTCTCGATGTGCTACGTATTAAACAGAGGTTTTCATCCAACAGTGCCACCAAGATTGGTTAGACTAAGTTTGACCCTTAAGACTTCTTAACCCTCTCTGTACCCCGTGTTGCTTCAGATTGTTTGTACTGAGCTTCCTGCAACTCTGTACTGACTATTCAAGATGTGACATTCCTGGCTCTCCTCCCCAGTTCCTATAGCTGCATCTTTAATCGGAAAAAAGAAGAGGGGAGAGGAGGATGATGGGATAGTGGAATGATACCCTTTCACTGCAAAATGTTTGTATCTCTCAAGTATAAAAGCCCCCAGGTATTGCGGCTATCATATATTTTAGGCAGCTGAAGTAGAGGACTGAGACCTCCTTGGCAGGAACTATGGTTAAGATGGGACATAGAAAAGAATGGACCAGGAGGAATGCTTGCTGTAGTGATGGGTGGTGACAGGTCTGAGATGGGAGATGGTGAGTAAGCCTGTACTCTAATAAAAGATAAACTAACATCTAAGAGAATTTGTGGGAGAGAAAGAGGAATATTGTGTGTATCTCTCTTATGAGGACTGGCTGAGGGAGCTGGGCCTGTTTAGTCTTGAGAAGAGACAGGTGAGAGGGGACCTCATTAATGTGTATAAATATCTGAAAAGAGGGTGTCAAGAGGAGGGATTCAGATTCTTTTTGGTAGCACTCAGAAATAGGACAAGAGGCAACAGGCAGAAACTGATGTACAGGAAGTTCCACCTGAATGTGAGGAAGAACTTCCTTCCTGTGCAGGTGATCAAGCACTGGAACAGATTGCCCAGAGAGGTTGTGGAGTCTCCCTCACTGGAGATATTCAAGAACCATCTGGACACAATCCTGTGCTGTGTGCTCTGGGATGACCCTACTTGAACAGAGAGGCTGGACCAGATGACCCCTGTGGTCCCTTCAACCTGACCCGTTCTGTGATTTTGTGGTCTGTTGGCCATGGTTATTGATGCATACCGAAGATGTTCCGTAAGATGATAATATTTGCTGCCCAAGTGTAAAAGACCAGCTAATTTTATGGATTTTGCATTGCAAGTGGAAACACCCAGGGAACAAAAGAATTGATTTTTGGAAAGAAATAAATTATGGCTAGAGAATATATTTTTGAAACATCTCTCATGAAAAGTAGAAACTAGGAAGGTGTTACAGATGTCTTCATATTAAACAGTAAAAGTTTAATAATTAAAAGCAACTTAGTGATGATCTTAATCTATGAGGAAAATCTCTTCTTATCAATAAGTTTCCAAAATTATGTGTAAATAAAATTCAATATTACAGTGTAAAATCAGAGGAAATACTTGATTGTGAGAGCTTGAAAACCTCTGCATGAATGCTTAACACTGTTATTATTAAGGACCAATGATGAACTGGTATACGAAGTCAAACTTCATAACAAATGTAGCTACAGAACTATAACTGCCCAGAAATAGAAGTCCTGAGACCAAATACATTTTTTGGTATTCATTCACCTTAATTAACCAATTCAACTGATTAATTTAAGTAACCTATTAAACAATAAGGAAGCATTTGTGAAGCTTTGTAAACAATAACAGCATAAGCCTAGCTTTGAGGAATGTGCACACAAACAGAAAGCATTTTGCACCCCAGCTAGAGTGCCAGTACAGGCATCCCCAGGCAGTCACCAGCCAGCAGCAGGGCCCTGGCCTGAGCCAGGAGGAAAAGCCAGCAACCTCTGACAGGACGCACACATTGCACTTACTGCTGTGGCTTTCCTTTTTTTAATGTTTTTTTAGCATTTTAATCTTTTTTATTATGGTATAATCTTCTGTTTATTCACTATTCTTTTCCCTCCCAGGAAATTTATATTTAATGTTGGCATCTGTCCCTGGAATCTTTCTTTTTATCATCATACTAGAATTTATTTAATTATTTAGCCATTCGTTACTTGTTTGTTGAGGCTGGTGACATACAGCCTTTACTCAGGTGGGTATGTAAGTACACGCTTATATATGTTGAGCTTCTCTTACAAGATCTTTTCAGACTCTCAGAAGTCCTTTATTTGCTGGTTGCTAACGTGACAGGTGCCTCACACGCTCTCGCTCCTGTTTTCTGTTGCCTTGCACATGCCAGGATTTTTTTCTTGGCACTGCTCACAGAGGCAACGACTTGTCTCCTCGTGTGCCTGCCCTGCCAGCTTTTAAACGGGGCCATATTGTGCCATTCTCTTTGGGTACCTGGAGACCAGGTACAAAGGGGTTGATTCCTGAGCAAGTATTGCAGGATGACATCCTGAGGCCTGCCACACCTGCCAGGATAAGGGCCTATTGTTGTGCTAGGCTGCTGAAAATTACATTTGTTATAATGAAAAGTTTAAATTCAAGAAGTAAAACCCGGAGCTTTGCAAATGTGTTTTGTGCTAATGAAAGATAAGGCACAAAAAATAGAATGCATTATTATGATTGTATGTAAGTGTGAGGATTCTCTGTAGCTGCATCAGCAGCTCAGCTAGTTATAAGGCTGATCTCAAGAATATCTGCCCACGGCACACAACTGTTGTGTGAATTCATGCCCTGGGTTGTTCTTACGCCTACCTCTGCCTCCTCCTTTTCAAGGTTATTGATACATATTTCTATTGTACATCCTAATGAGTATGTTCCTGCCTTTGGGTGATTTCCATTCTAGCTCTGTCCAAAATCTGAGATTCAAACATATTTTTTATCTGTTTAATTTTCCTTTCTCTAAAAAAAAAAAAAAAAAAAAAGAAGAAGATTTTTTTTTTTACCATTGCAGTAATTTGTTACCATGTTGACTGCTGTTCTGTTCAGCCCAGTAATTACTTAATTGCGTACTAGTCCTTAAATGACTTTAAGATTGAGTGGTGAACTACTCATTTGCTACTACTGTGTCTTTCTCACATGTTTCCTTTCAAGGTTAAAAAGAAAATAAGACAAAAAATGTCAGTCTTCTTTGCTACAGCTTTTGCTTTATTCTGAAGGTTCCTTTGGACAATGTTTTTTTAATTTTTCAAGAGCAGATTTCTTTTGCTTTTGAATAGATATTTCTTTAAAATACATTGTGTCCTTTTGGAGCAACCATTTTTGATGTAATATGTCTTGATGAATAGTCATTTTAAAGGCACATAAATTTGGGCAAAATTTCATACCTGGCAGAAGGAGTAAGATATTAAGAGTGGTATAGGGAAGCCAGTGTTATTAATCTTACAAAATAAAAAATGCTGTTACAGATCAGTAAGTACTTTGTGTTAGTGCCTTCTTTCTCACCTGTTCTTATTTATCCTGCTCTTGATAATGGCTGTTAAAAAAATACTTTTTGGTTACTGTTTTATTTAGAAAATCATCTCTAGTTTGAATGTTTCACTGGTTTTGAAACTTAGAATGATCTTGATATTCTGCAGGTTTTTTGGTGGATATATAGGCTTGTTTGTGTTGCTGTACTAGGAAAGGCATATTGACACATCTTTAATTTATCTTGCTTGTTTTGAGGATCAAGTTCCATCACAAGAACGAGGCTATGGAGGCTATTTGCTGGAAATTGCTTTTGAGTATTTTTTTTTAGTGTATGTATGTTTGGTACATAAATTGCAAAAAGAAGTCGTATGAAGGAAGATGTTTGCTATTCTGAAGCTTTGAATGTTATTACATCATGTTGTCACAATGTAATTACAATACAAATATTATCGCAGCTAGTACAGCTGACCTTGCCACCAGGTTCTGATTTGTCATCTTTTTGTGGTTTTTACTGCTCAGCACAACTCCATGTTAGAAGTGAATCCAGTACTTGTTTTCGGGAGAGGATTTGGGTTTTTTGAAAAAATACAGTTCCTACAGACAACTGGTAGTTACTTCAGCAACAGAAGACTCTGATAAGTAGTGGAGATGTTTTGAAATTGCTAAGATGATGAGTCAAAATTTATTGTATCTAAAGCAGACTAAAACATTATTTTGCTCAAGAAAAGTACCTGTTAAAGGAAACTGGAAGGAAATCAGAACTAACGTAGATATAGAAGCACCATTCATTTATTTGAAAAACAGCAGGAAGGTTATCTTTTCAACCAAACAGGAAATGTTATGAACATGAATGGCTTATTCAATAGATGTTTAACAGGACAAACATAAAGAGAAATATGAAATAGGTAGTGCTAGATGATGGAGTGTAACTAAGCTGTGAGTACAGGAAGTTGTGTCCCCTTCTGTAGTTCGTACATCATTCCCTTCTTCACTGCACAGTGCCTCTACACTCCCATTTCGATCCCAGGCACAATATTCGGCCCATTTTTCACGGAAGAAAAAAATTGATTTTAGATGCCTGATGAGGATGTGAACAGCTTCACTGTAAGAAAACCCACAGCTCCACCTATCTCTATTTCAAATTCAACAGGCAGAACCATAGCAAATGTTTTGAGTCTTAACACAGGTTCTGGATCTCTTATTCCCCAATCTTCTTCCACATGCTAGTTAAGGATGCTTCTGGTCACCTTGTCATCACAGTTTTACGGCTTGTCTTTCTGGATAGCAGCTGTAGCAGCCAGCAGAGCTGAAAGCTGCAGAGCTGAAGAGAACTATATTGTCTTGAGCATCCAGAAATACTGCCAGGCTTTTTGTGACAGCTTGCTATTCTAGGATTGGTAGAAACCAACTCTTCTTTGTAAGTATCCATTGAATATAGTGTAACACTATTTTTCATGGGGTTTTTTTTCAGTGACTGGGAAGTAAGGAGATCATGTAATTCGTCCTTTGTTTAATATCGCTTTGAGTTATTTCTTTTATGTTATCAGTGTTGCAGGATTGGAACATAGTTGATATGCATTGTACTCACAGCTGAAGAATCTTGAGTTAGGCTTTATTTTTTTAATATAGTAAATTAATTTCCACAATTATTCTTCTTGAAGACTACAGTCACATAAAATGTAGACTACTGACCTGGGTTGTATGAGTTAGTATTGTGTAAGATAAAGTAAATAAATCATGATTTTGATGAAAGATCAGTGTGATTTTACATGCTGAGCATACATTTTAAGAAAGGAAATTAGCAACCGATGTAAAATATTAACTGCTTTTAAATCATTCACAAGTCAGAGAATGTAGATACATAGCAGTTTTCTTACTTTTTGCTTCAATGGGCAACAGTGATAGGTTTAGACTGGTGTGTTGTTGAAAGAGAGAAACTGAAAATATCCCCTAGAATTCAGCAGAAGCTATGGGCAGGTAAGTTATCTTGCTTCATTATATTTTGCAATGTGTGTAACATAAAATGTGGTAGTGATTCTCCTTCCCTAAGCATACTTTCACACTATTCTGTGTTCTCTGAGCACTGTACAACAGTGAAAAATGACACTTCTTAACCACTTCCTGCTGACAAAAGTTAGCCTGGTGGTAGAGGTGGAAGAGATGTCTCTTAAGACTACACAGATCAAGATCACTCCTAGATAAAAGACAGAGTGCTTTTTTAAGAGTTGGCAGGAAGGAAGAAAACAGAAATCTCAAAATTTCCAAAACTTTCCTAGACTGTCTTTCAGAGAGCTATGCAGAATATCAGACTGCTGTAAAAACAGTTTCTAGACTGACACCATCTGACCTCAGCACAGAGAGGTTCAAAATTTGTGCCTCTGACCAGAGACAAACACTGCCAGAGTTCTGGCAGAGGGTGCTGCCACTTTAAACCTGGCTTCGATTTAGGCTGTTTGGATTCCAAATCCAGCTGGAGCCAAACATGGTAGCACAGAAAAATAAGCTGGAAGAGAACAACCCTTTCTAGCAAAATATTTTATGGAAAATTCCTCTCAGAACTTACCCAGAATTTCACAGCATATGGCAAAGACTTGCATCTGTACTTGAAAGCAAGAGCTTGAACTAAGGCCTCTGAGCACAAATGTAATGAATACACTGGACTGTCCTTCTTATTAAGCTGCTTGTCTCTGCCAGTAAATCCTGGCTAAATGAGAGCCTGTCTCTCCTAATGGTAATGTGGAAGCTGTGATTTTCTGAGGTGTGGAAGTGAACAAGATCATAAGGAGAACAGATGGCAAGCAGTTCTGAGTGGGGAGATGGCTGGCTGCACTGTGGTGAAGCTACCTGCAGCAGCTTAAGCTGTTATCTTTGCTGGCTCACTGTTTTCCCTCCTAGCTGGAGATGATTGCCTTTCTTATGGAGTTGGCAGGATGGAGCATGTGAACACTTGGTGGCTCTGTCACCTAATGTCACAGGGACAGGCATATTCTTTTAGGGATCCTTGGTAGAATGAGAATTTGCCACAGGGCTTTAAGTACAATTAGACCTTTATTACTACAATTAAACACTTAATTTTCATAGTTTATTGTTATCTACAATTTTTAGGATTTAGTGTAGTTTATTGTTGCACACTTTTTATGAATTATACTTTCAGTTAAGCAAAATTTCTAGTAATGGTTGTAGCTTTCTTACTGTCAAGAGTCTTTAATTACCTACACTTTTAGTCACTTGGACCCTCTGCAGATCCTGTTAAATTCTCATTAATCAGTGCATGATACAATAATCATAATCTGGACTCAGACTTTACCCAGGAGAACATGATTCACTCAGTCTTAAGAGGAAGAAGACAGCAGTGGCTGTGTCCCAGACCACTGGGGCATCACGGATTTTGCTGTCCAGCATCAGGACTTGCAGCTGTTTGATTTTGTAGGCAGTATCTCATGTACAGTTACATTTCTGTGTTCCATAACAGGTGTCACCACGTACATGAGTCAGTATCTCATGTACAGTTACATTTCTGTGTTCCATAACAGGTGTCACCACGTCCTGGCAGCAGTCCTATGTGTGCAAATAGTCTTTTCACAATGCTGACAGGGGATCTGGCTGTTCTGTAATGGGAGTCATCACATCTTGGTGACAACTACAGTGTTGAAAAGGGGAAAAGAGAAGGAGGTGATATGTGACCAGCACACTTACATGTTATGACTGTTCATCGTAGGAAATGGTGTTGGTTATGCTAACCATATTACCAGGAATCAGGAGCAGGGTCACATGGCTGCAGTGGAAAGCCTCATCTTAGTGTAAATGCATCTTCCCACACTCGAGCGGGTGGGTTGTGTACATATATTGCTCCCAACTCTGAGGCACAGACAATAACTCAGAGCAGAAGGGGGCAAACATTACCTTAACTCGTTGCTTCAGCTGTGAATGCGTGTCCATGACCAGGGAGACCTGTGCATGTGGAAGATCCCATTCCCACTCAGTTTTCCGGAGCTCTTGTTTTGGGATATGTATGTAGTGGGTTGACCCTGACTGCGTGCCAGCACCCACCAAAGCCTCTCTGTCACTCCCCTCCACAGCTGGACAGGGGAGAGAAAATATAACCAAGGGTTCCTGGGTTGAGATAAGGACTGGGAGAGATCACTCATCAAGTATCATCACAGGCAAAACAGGCTCGACTTGGGGATTACTTGGGGATTGCTAACAAAATCAGAGCAGGATAATGAGAAGTAAAATAAATCTTTAGAACACCTTCACTGCACCCCTCCCTCCTTCCCAAGCTCTACCTCCTCCTTCCCAAGCGGTGATGGGAGACAGGGAATTGGGCCTCTGATCAGTTCATCACAGGTTGTTTCTCCCTCTGCTCAGGGAGAGGAGTCCTTCCCCTGCTCAAGCATGGGGTCCCTCATACAGGACACAGTCCTCCATGAACTTCTCCACTGTGCTCCACTAAGCATAAAGTCTCCTGAAGCTTTGCACTGGTCTTTCCTGGAAAGGTGCATGTGTTAGCGCCGACTGAAGGGGAGCCAAAGATACCTTTGCAGAAAAGCTGACAGGGAAGAAGGATAAGAAGCACTGGTGTGCTCCCTTGCCATAGTACTTGCTGTAATCTCAGACAACTAGGCACCAACATGCTCTTTGTGAAGAGACTCTGGTATTGTTCTCATCCTTTCGAGAATGACTCAAGTCTTATAGTGGTGGCAGATGCTCTTCCAAGTTTATTGCAAATAGGGCATGGTAGTGCACGGTCCTCATGACAAGGCCTTAATCACAGTCAGTGGCAAAATACCGTCTCAACCAAGCATTATGTGTTCTTTGATATCTTTGTAAACAGTGATCCAAACAAATCACTTGCTGAAGAACAAACACTGCATTGTGTTCCCTCTGTATCTCAAGCCATCTTTATTCCTCATGCCTCATCTGGGTCTGTCTTTTCATCCACACAGGGGTTATTCCATTCATTAACTAACTACTCCAACTTGCTTTTCTAGCATGAGGTCTTCACAGCACATTTAAGGCCTCATAGCAGTTCATCTATCAGCCACAGCTTCTGTTAAGCTCACCGTAGTCAGTGCTTGAGAACACTCTCTCTGTGAGCAATACATGGCTGGACGAGTGCCCTGGCAGTGCCTACATCCCTAGGTAAGCACATAGCTCACAGCAGAAGCTATTCCTATCTCTGTATTGGAAGAGTCTGCCTACTGTGATTGCAGCCTGCTCTCACTGTCTCTGTGACTCTTCACAGCCTGTCAGTTTTTCTGTTGACACTTTTTCAGTTCATCACAACCTCTCTTTTCTGTAGGCTTGCTTCCATAAGATTAATATGCTCAGGCTGCCTTGAACCAGCAAATGGTACATTAACTCCTCTGAAACTGAGTGTGTGAGTCTGTGTCCATGTTCACTTCGTTAGCAGTTCCTTTTTCTCCTTCTTTGGTTTACCTTCACATGTTCACACAGCCAGCAATAGGAACTGAACAGGGAAAACAAGTCACACATAAAATATTTATGAAAAAAGAGGATAGTTACTTTCCCAGTTTGTCAGCTCTGTCTCAGATTCATCTCCTGGCTAATCTGTTGCAAAGTCTACTTATGTTCTGCAGGAGACTTAGGTTTTATCCTCATACGTTGCAAGTAATCCAACTATTTGTGTCTGAAGGCTTTATTTAATTCTTACTTTCTTCCAAAGGCAATACAGCCTTTGTTTTAAATAGGAAATTGTTAGTTGCACATTTTAGCTAAAATATTCTCTTCTTTCTTGTCTCATCTTTATGCTTATGCAGATTTGGACCTTGTTTATGGAACATATGAGGACTTTTCATTCCATTCTCATTTTTTTGTCTTTTTTTTACCTTCTTGTAGAAAATTTTCTGTTACTAGTATTTTTACATTAATGGAAGAATGTATTGGGGGGAAGAAGTAAGGCAAAGAGGGGGTTCTACTACTGTTCTCTTTTTGAAGGAGCAGCAGCAAGGAAAACTGGAAAAAATGCCTGCAGCCTCCAAATAACATCCTCGAACTACAGACACGGAGTAAACCAAATAAAACAAACCAGTGTTTTTTCATATGCATAGGCAACAGTGACTGTTCCTTTGACACCAAATGTGGAAAACAGGCACAAATATTGTGCTAGATCCCTAATTAATTGTTTCAAATTATTTTCCCAATATCTAAGATATTGAGTATATCTGAGTAAATTTAAAGCCCTTCACATTATAGCTCAGAACAGGTTTAGTCAAATAATGTTAGGCTCAGTAAACTACAGACAAACACAGAATCAAATTTAGTACCTAGAGCCACACCACGAGGTTAGCTTGAGAAGAGTGCCAGGCCATTCAGGTGAGGGAAAAACAGAGTTGGGAGTAGAGCCATCTAATCATAACTGGACTAAAAGCCTGGGGAAGCTGCCTTTTGATTTCTAACCTGCAATGTACAGTGGTGGAAGAGGTGAAAGCTGTTAGAAAGTGGGTACAAACTTTTAATCCCCTCTGCTTTGATCCATGTCTTTGCACACAGACTGGCAATGGGACTGCAGTGACTGATAATTCATTGTCTGCTTCATTTTCTGGTGCTGTGCTGGAGCCTCCTGTTCAAACACAGCCTCTCTCCCACCTTGTTTGCAAAACAGAGTTCAGTAATGGTAATAAATTGGTGCCATTTACTGCATGGGCACAGCATCCTTTATATATCGTCATCAGGGTGACTTCCATGTGCAAAAACATTGATGCTTGTCTCTTGTTAATAATAGGTCTGGTGGGTGCTTACCAACAGGCTCCAACCTTTAAACCTTTTGGGATCATCTGTTATTTCTCACACACTGGTATCCTGAATTTTGTAACAGTTTGGCACTGAAGGTGGGATCTCTATTTATTGTTTCAGCAGTAAAAGGAGTTGTTCTCTGTGAAAGAGAGCAGTCTGAAGGGTCTGGAACAAATTCACAGGGCCGCATCAGGTCTGACTTAGCCAGCACCTATGATAGAAAACTAAGTTGTCTTTCTTTTGTCCACCACAGAAAGATTCTGTTAAACAAAGATTTGTATATTGCCAACAGTTGATGATGAGAATTATGAAACTAGTACAAGCCATAAGAGTTTCTAGAATTGTAAGAGAGAACATGGAACATGCTTTTTAGAAGGGCATTTAATTCTCCTTTTCCAGCTTGCTTGTGGTACCTTCACACTTTATTTCCTTTTTCTTCCTGAGAAATTAAAAAAAGAAATATCTTAATGGAAAACATGACTATTGCCTCTTCACAGCAAGCTTTACAGGTACAGCAGAGAAATAAAAACACATCAGGTGACTCTGAGGTTGTATTTCAACACTGATTAAACCAGCATTTTAATACTCCAATCTTAATTTTAATTTCCATTTTTAATTTCCTTTGAAAATTATTTACCTTTTGCAAGACTTTTAGATGAAACATTGAAGTGAGATTTCAGTTATCTGTAAGTTCACTAGAGACAACTTCAATTTTTGCATCTCTTATACCCTCACAACAAATTTTGAATTTTCAGCCTTTTCAGTCAAACTCAGGGTGAAAGAAAAAAATAGGAAAAATCTCCAAAACACTTGTTTTCCTATGGGGTCCCAATATGTCCAGGTCATAACCCTGTGCACTCAGGAGTTGATTTTAGGTGGAAAATGTCTCCGAGCCTGTTGCAACTGACTGGGATTTCTCGATGCTTTTCAAGATTGCAGACTGATCATTATATCAGCCAACCCAGGCACTGGAAATGCAAGTCAGATCATAGAATAACATCTGGCACAACAAGTGCAGTGACACCAGCAAGCTCACTTGGGGAGTTTAGCTCCTGTTTTTATTTTGAATAGACTCTTCCAGAATTGTAGCAGTTGTTATTGGTCTTGTAACGTTAGGAGCGCAAACATAGCCGTGACAGTTTTAAAAAGCTGGGACTTCTTCCTCCTTCACAAAAGGTTGGCTGTAATACTGCAGTGGGCTGGAGACTGGTCTGAGAGCAATGACTGTCCCAAATCTGCCACACTACCTGGCTATAAGCTGTTTAGGACTATGAGGTGCTGATATTAGTATTTTCTTTTTAGATTAACTTGGACAAAGTAAAAATGACAGGAAGTCACCTGGACTCATCTAGGAAAAGAGAACTCCCCATAAAACGTCTAGAACAGGAAGAAAAAAATCTTGAACACTTAGTATTGCTTTTAAGTGGTCATATGATTAAAGAGAGAAACTAGAAAAAGTTGGATAAAGCTTATCTGGGAATGTTAATTCCACAGCTGTATACCTGCTCAGAGCTTGCAGTCACTTGAGTGGTATTTCAGCCATATCCATGTATCTTTCCTGGCAATAGTATTTCGCAGAAGTGGATCAAAGCACTTGCTTTTGCTGCAGCAGCCTCAGCAGAAATGTCCCGGAGTGTGCAGCACAGACGGGGAGCATGTGATCAGACACTCGCTGCTAATGAACTTGTGAATGGAGCCCCTGGAAGAAAACACACGGCACTGCACAGTCAGCCTTGGCAGTGTCTGTTTCTCGGCCAGATCCAGCTGCCTTTCGGGGAGCTTTCTTTGCGAAGTTTGTTTTGGAGGAGCTGTGGGAGGAGGGGGAGATGCTGCTGCTGCACGTTCAGTGCAAAGCCCGTGGCTCTGATAGGCTGAAGGGACATGGATACTCTGCCTATATGTGCTGGCAACTGCATCCTCTCCGCTTTATAGCTGTCACTGAGGAGCAAAGAAAGACAGTGAGAAGGGCAGGGGAGAAGGAAAACCTTATCAACTCGCTGTAAGTAACATTCTTTATCCTTAAGGCTTTATGGTTGTTAAATTCAAGTAGGTACATTTGTATTAATGCAACAATTGGTTATGGAGAGTGGGAGCTCAGTTAATGAACAGCCAGCTTGTGTTATTTTAGGGATAATGATAATAATAAAAAGAAGCATTATTTTTAATCTAAGTTTGCACAATGTAGTGTGCACCTCTTGTTTTGTGTTTGCTTCTTTTTACATATGATGTGTCAGCTGTAACTGTTTATATGCATTTATGCAGCATCCCATGTATACAAAAGTTTGTATCTTGTCTTTCTAAGTACAGCAGTGCTTGCAGTAACCAAGCAGAACTTGAGATATTCTCTGCCAAATAATCTGAATAATAAAATTCCAAGATAAATAAAATGCATGACATTTTAGGGTGAAGTTTTCCTCAGAAATAACCCTTTCCCATCACTGTAGTAAGACCTCAACAGAGAAAATTATAAAGTTGCAGACTCTGTGCCAGTGACAGTAAATGAATACAGCCAGCAACTTCTGGAAAATGTAATTCCTTAAATAAAATGTAGGGACTGTAACTTGACTTGTGCAAAGGTAGAAGTACAGAGTAGATCCAGTTCCTTTTTACTCGTGCTGAAATAAAATTAATCCTATAGCCCTTTTTCTGGCAATATCCTATTGCCAGCAGGGGAAGTTCAGCTTAACAGTGGCAACAGCTGCAAAAACCTTCAGTTGGGTTCAGTAGCAGGAAGTTCTCATGGCTTCAGTGGTGTCACTGAAGCACCATGAGCCTGTACATTACGTTCTGTTCTGCAACAATCGGTTGGGAGAACAGAAAATGCACTTGACTCATGTATTGGAAAGATACACAGTTATTACTTTTTTTGAGGAAATACAGGTATCAGCTTTAGGTGCTACCAATGTGTCTATGCATTCTTCCTGTCTGTATTTAATAACAGGAGATGCTAAGAGATTTTATTTTGTTAACTGTTGTTTATTTTACTTTCATGAACTGGAGAAGAGGCAGACATAAAATTATAATGCATTAAATATACCATCTCTCCTCATTTGTTCTGCTTTTCCTCTTTTCCCTCTTTTTTCTACTTTTTCATCTTTTTTCTTGTTTTCTTTCTCATAACGAATTTCCTGGTAACATTTAGATATATTTTACATTTATATTTAGTAAATATGAAAAAACCCCACCCAGTTTCTAAAATTATAGACAATACTTTTTAACAGAAATAATGAATAAGCTGAATATTTTCAACATAATATTATACCTATAAATGTCTTTAAAAATTACTTGTGTGTAAGCTGCTCATTTGTGTGGTTCAGTTTCAGATAAAGTAGAAAACTGCTTGCAAATGAAGATATGCAATCTAAAGACAGGCAACAATTTTCAGTAATTTCACTAAAATAAAATGTGGCTATATTTTAATTTCAGTGCACTGAGGTAGAAGGAGTAGTTTAAAAAAAGCAACAAAGGATATGTCAACTTTAGATTGTGTCATGTACTTGTCCTCTGACAAATTACGGCACAATTAAAGACTAAGGAGTTTATAGATGAATAAATAAAAAAGATACATTGATATAATTTAAGCTTTAACATTATTTTTCTTGGTTTTACCTGCAGTTTAGAGCAGAACTCAATCTTCTCCAGTAAAGTAGGATTTGATCTGAAGTATGCAGTGATGACAATAGTCATTGATTCTTGCTGAGAATAAAAATGGTCAGGCAGAATATATGCTTGGTAAAAGTGTATTTTATCAGTCAGAGTGAGGGTGTCAATGAATTTACATACAGACTGCTCACAGTGTGGTAGAAGTTGATAATTAGGCAGGGCACCTGTTGAGAAGCTGTGCTCTCCTCACCTGGGGTTCAGCTGGCAGATACTACATATGATGAAACTCATCCTGGGAAGTGTGGGATCTCTGAAAGCATGGAGCCTTTCTCACTCTTTAGAGACCTTCAAGAATATAGACCACTATTAAATACTTTAGAGAGGCTTCGTTTCTCTGAAATTTCCATTTAGTTTTGGAAACTTGGATTGCATTATTTTGCAGTCTAAGTTCCTTCGAGTTAAGTGGATATTTTGAGTGCATGCAAACTATAACACTCATCCCTTCAGAAAATACAGATTCTCTTAAACAATGTTTTCATTTTAAACCCTAAGGCTTGAGTTGTCTGAAGTACTTTGCTTCTCAGAAAATCTCTATATTTTTAAAATACACTCGCGTAAAGGTAAGGTCTCTCCCTATGCATTATGTTGTTGCATTGCACATGAGTTGTGTGTGCATGTAAGAGGTAGAGATATTCTGTACTGGTAGAGACATGAAGTAATTTGCATTTTGATGGTACTCACTGGTGAGCATTACAATTGTCTGCTGGAGATGGCTTCCATAGCAAGTAGTACTTTCAAACAGATGAAGTGAGATCTATAGCGAACAGTTCAGGAAGAGAATAAAAATAGGGATGAAAGTGTAAGTGGGTCTTGTCACTCACAGAAGAACAGATATAAAATAGGAGGTGAAAAGGATGACCACTGTGTTCCTACAATGAGTATGCCTTCACAGTTCCCTCGTGAGATACATATATTACTGTAGGTATGGAATTTCCAGGGAAGGACTTTTAGGAAGGAATATGCATGAATAGAAAAAGTAGATTTTTAATGTCTCAATATTGTCTTTGGAGGAAAGAAGATTTAAATACTTTGCTTCAGATTGGAGCAGATTCACATATTTCACTGGATCAAACTGAATTGTAAGAGTATTAGAGGTTAAGTAAATACTAGTTCATATCGATTTATAACACTGCAACCACTGTAGCACATTTGGGATGGAAGGCTCAACCTTCCATTCTCAGTGCTTGTGCTTCCTGGTTCAGTTACTTCTTCCATGCAAAACAGTGGGTTTCCCCTGTAATTTAATTCTTTACCTGAATTTTGCTGTTGCAACAGTGATTTATGACAGAAGCAGTCCAGTCAAAACAATGCTAGGATGAGCCAGTGGACCTCCCATTCTTGGGAAGAAGTAAAGTTAGCCAGTAACAAACAAGATCTCAGTAATTATACAAAATATGTATTTTGTCAAATTGAATTCCATAGCAATGGTCTGAAACCACGGAATGTGTATCTGATATTTAGATATAAAATTTATTTGTTTATCATGATATCCAAAAAGAACTTTGTCCAAACTTCAAATAATAAAAATGACAATAAATTATATCAGCATACTGTGTAGCACCAAGATGATGTAAATGTTACTTGTAATATAAATTTCAGGTTAAAAAAAAAATCAGGTGATGGAAAAATGGTCACAAGCTATAAAACATACCATCTATGTTCTGGTAATATGATAAAGTAAATTCATTTTTTTCTGGATGTCTGTGAGCTGTTTTGAGCTTACACACAATGTGATTTAATTTATGCCATTTGATTTGTATTTTAGGAAAAGACCAAACGATCCACGGAAGTTTTTATGTTAAGTGGTGCCCTGTATTTAGTTACTACGCAGTAGAGAGTAGTTTAGTGATGCTCTTACACAGTAATACTCTTACCTGTCTTGATGCTGTACTTAGGGTTCACTGGAACCACAGATGTGGAACAAGACACTCAGCTGAACTGATCCGTATGTAAAGGTCTGTAGGAATAACTAACACAGTGGTGAGCAACAGTAGTGCTGAAAACACCAGTCTTCATGTTCTGAGTCAGTTCATTCTCAGGCTTCTCCCACTAATTAGTCAGTTGTGTGTTAAATTCTTTTTTTCACAGCTTTCTTCTCTGAAACCAGAGAGAAAAATAACAGATTACCTCACTCATGTTCTTTAGAGCATGCTATAGCAATGAACCCATGAATGAAGTAGCATAAAAGAAATAATAATAGAATAAGGTAAGGGTTAAGTTAGAGATGCATTGAAAAAGAATTGCAACAGTACAATATTTAGATTTCTTCTGGCAAAAATATCTGAACCAAAGAACAGAGCCTTAGGGTGTAATTAGATTGCTGCCACAGAGATGCATATTGATTGCTGCAGTTCATGCTGATTTCTTTAGAAAGTTTATTAAAATTTTGAACAGTGAACAAAGATGTGTTAAGTGAAAATGCACGTAAGATTTAGGGGGTATGGAAGAAATTGAATCATCCTGATTTTAGAGGAGTAGAAACAAAACTGATCGCTTAAACACAGCTTTTCAAAAGGGAGGTGACACACAAAGCTGCCCACTGGAAACTGTAAGGACTGTAATGACCACTGGTAATGTATTTCCAGCAACTTAGTAGCAAGATATGAGAAAGGTCCTAATGCCCCTTTATGAAAGGCATAGAGACAGCCAAATAAACATTTACATGATGATTAAAGAGAATGCTAAAACTCTAGTAAAATAGCAACAGGAACAGCCATTCTCTGGGGAGTCTAGAAGTCCCTACTGTGCAGATCCTTGCTCTCTCAAGTGTTTCGTGACCTATAGCAGCACACTGCCTTCTTAAGTAGCAGCAGCAGCTGCTCCACACAAATCCCAGATCCTCTATTTGTAGCAGCAGAGAGGTCTCTAGGACAGTGCTTATTAATGATGTCTTTCTTTTGTGATGTTACAGTACTAATTTAAATATACTAAAGCCCAGGAGGTTCTCTTTTCTCAAAATGATGTCCTCGGTTATCCTTACCACAAATACTTGATATAACAAAAATTGTCTCCTAATTATCTAATATTCACTTTGTGCTTAACATAAGTATTTCCTTACAAAGTGAGTATCTAAAGGTGTGTGAGCTAAGCACAGTAGTTCATGACACCAGCAGTGAGTATCCTTTTTTCACTTGCCAATCTTCTTGGTAGATCCCAAGGAACAGTATCCCTCAATCTGAGTGTAGAAAGACTCTGGGACACTTTTTAGGTACTTAGTGAATACAAAGTTTCAACCGTATATTCACTGAGTACTCAAAATGCACAGCTACATAGAGTAAAAAAAGTTGGGTGAGCCGGGGTGGTGGGAGCAGACACCCCAATACCACGAATTTGTGTTTGCAGAGCACTTTGCAGGTGAACTCCAGCTCATCTCAGCTGAGCTGTAGATCACCTTGGCTGTGTGCACACAATCTGCCTATCTCAAAGAACACCTGGAGCTGCAGCCCATCATCTTGGAAACATGGACAGCCCCAGACAGAGATTCCTCAAATTCTCCTGCAAAATACAGTACAGATCAACTTGAAGTGAATTCTGTTTGAAACTTCTCAAAGAAACAAAGTTTTGTAGACGACACAGCATGTGTATTTACAGTGAAAGGGTAAAGAAGCTAAATCTTGAGGCAAGACAGGAGTCAACAAGCAGATAAAATGGCAGGGCAGCACTGTGGATCACTGTGATAACTGTGATTGCTACAGTTTGTTCTTACAGATTATAGTAGAGACACACAGCAGGCTATTGTCTTAGACCTCTTTATAAGGCAGGAGGGAGTTGATTATGTGCCACTTAACAGTGCCACATCCTTGTGTCAACCAGCAGCTGTAGGGATTAAGTCTGTAATTTTTGAGTCTTCATCAATGTGCTTCTACTGTTCTTCTGTGCTACACTTACTGTCCGTCTGTATTAAGCTGATCTATATCATGGCCATACGAATCTTCCTATAAATCATCTGAATAACAAGTTTAAAACTAGTAAAATTTTCTTTCAAAAATGACTTTTTTCTCTCTTTTTTAAAGTGTTTTTCTGAGAATAAGACCTAAACGCTGATAGCCATGGATGCTGCAGAATTCCGCAAGAGAGGGAAGGAGATGGTGGACTATGTTGCGGATTACCTGGAGAAGATAGAAAAACGACAGGTCTTCCCAGATGTGGAACCAGGATACCTAAGGCCCCTCATCGCAGACTCTGCACCCCAGGATCCTGAGAGCTTTGAGGATGTCTTTAAAGACATTGAGAAGATCATTATGCCAGGGGTAAGAAAAATGGAACTGTAGTGCATTGTTCAATACTGCATTTAGGTTTTCAAAGACCTTAAAGAAAGTGTGGGTTGAAGGCTGTGCAGCTAGACTTTACCAACATAAGTACCCACACTGGTTAACTTTTAGAAGGCAGGAGTCAGCTTTATGTGTTAAAGATGATCTAACTAATGTTTTCTGTTCTTCCTAGAAATAATCAAGTAATTCTTTTCCTTCATGCATAGCTTACTTTTGGAAATAATTCCCTTTCCTTCCTTGAACTGGTTAAGGCAAAACTTCATAACTTTCAATTTCATGTGATATTTTTACTACTTTCATAGCACAGTAAATCTTTTACAAAATAGTATTTTTATTAGTCTGCTGTGCCCAAAGTACTCCTTCAAGCTGATCTTTAAATGTTAAAATTCTCTTAGGAGACTTCTTTTTATTACAGAGTTGACGAGAAAGGATTCTCCCCAATACTTGTTCTGTTGACTTACTCTCCTAAATGTCAACTACTTCTCATAGCTTTTAAGGCAGACGGCCACTGCCTAAATATTAGTCCTTGAATAGATCAGTATTGGGCAGACAATGCAGAACAAAGCATCTGGCATTTGTCCAGGCCTGAATCTTTCTTGTTTTTCCACTCATGGTACACCTTTTTTATTTTAAGTATATGCTTGTCTCCTAAGGCCTCTAAGTAGCTTGAAGAGGACTGCATCATTAGTACACGTTAATGAGGAATCTCTCCTTTGTATTTCTGCAATAAACACTTTGGATTTCTTCTCTAGATGCAGATAGGTCATATAATTGTGATGGGAGTGGACATCACAATCTGGAAATGGCTTTAGTCGGTGTACTATGGAACCAATTCCTTTTTATTGATCAGTGTAAATATTTGATATTCAATATGACTTTATCTTGTTTTCCTTGGAGCCAGCCCTGCTGTCCTTTAACAGGCAAAAGCTCTACTAAAGTCAATTGAAATCTTTGCACTCTTTTCAAAGGTTTGTGGATGAAGTCTTAAATCCAAGAGAATTAAATCAATGCAGATTAGATAAGAGAATTATGTCCGACACATGCAAATACTTTAATTGCTGCTCATAGCTATAATTGCCTTTTCTTTCTCATTGGAAGAAAACACTAATGGCTGTGAAGTAGAAGAGCAAACACTTTGAACACTTGTGAACTTCCAATAAAATAATAACGGATTAAAAAATAACAGATGAATCATTTGAGAATAGAAAGTGAGACATTGAATTCCAATTATGTCATCAACATGTCATGTTCCCTCTTAACTAAATTGACTTTTTCTTGATGTTTACGTGCCCTGCAAACAAGTTTACTTTTACAATGTGATACATTCTGAAAAAAAAAGTTCTATCCTAAATTTTTCCACTGGTGTGAAATGTTAGTGACGCAAAGAGCACGATGTAAATCCCAGTTCTTGTAGTAACTCTGATTCTACCCGTGTTGTTCATACTCAGTTCTGAAGACTCACATGAACACAGAATCACGAGGTCATAGTATAGTAGGGATTGGATGGTATCTCTGGAGATCATTTAGTCCATCCCCACTGCTCAATGCTGAGTCAGCTAGAACAGGTTGTTCAGGACTACGTGCAGCTGGTCATGAATATCTCCAAGGATGAACTCTGCTGTCCTGTTCCAAAGTTGGATCACCCTCACAGTGAAAAAGATTTTTTTTACCTTTAAGTGGAATTTTCTGTGTTTCGATTTGTGCACATTTCTTGTTGTCTTGTCACTGGGTACTTCTGAGAAGAATCCAGCTTCATCTTCTATACACACTCCCATGAGGTGTATATACACATTAACCAGGTGCCCCCTGAGCTTCCTGCAGGCTGAACAACCCCAGCTCTTTCAGCTGCTTGTCGTATGACTGATGCAGCAGTTAATCATCTTCATAGTATTTCACTAGAATCACTCCAGTATAGCCATGTCTTTGTTCCTTGTACTGGAGAACCCAGAACTGGATGTGGCATTCCAGGTGTAGCCTTACCAGTGCTGCGTAAAAGGGAAGGATCACCTCTTTTGACCTTCTTGCAACAGTTTTGTAACCATGGCCCAGGATGGTCTTGGGTCACAATGTTTGCTGCCAGGGCACATTGCTGTTCAGCTTGGCCACCAGGATCCCCAGGTCTGTTTCTTCAGAGCAACTTTGATGAGGGTGCACTCTATCCCATCATCGAGGTATTTAATGAAGATCTTAAACAGTATTGGCCTTTCCCCTTCATTCTCCATCTGACCTAGCCTAGAACGCTTCTAGGGATGGAGCACCCACAGTCTCCCTGGGCAATTATTCCAGTGCCTCACCACCCTCACAGTAAAGAATTTTTTTTCAAATGTATAATCTAAAGCTATTCTCAGTTTAAAACCATTCCCTCATGTCCTATCACTACATGCCCTTGAAAAGAGTTTCTCTCCATCTTTCTTGTAGGCTCCCTTCAGGTACTGGAAGGCCACAGTTAGATCACCCCAAAGCCTTCTCTTTTCCAGGCTGAGCAATCCCATTTCTCTCAGCCTTTTTTCACAGGTGAGGTGCTCCATTCCTCTGATCATCTTGATGTTCCTTCTCTGGACTTGTTCCAACAGGTCCATGTCCTCCCTGTTCTGAGGACCCCTGAGCTGGATGCAGCACTGCAGGTGGGGTCTCACCAGAGTGTAGCAGAGGGACAGAATCTCCTCCCTTGCCCTGCTGCCCACACTGCTTTGGATGCAGCCCAGGACACTGCCTTCACCAATTCTTTCTTGTTGGTAAATGTGCAGTCCCACACCATGTCTCACACTTTCATCAGTTCCTCCACAGTTTCCCATGTTAGGTAATTATCCATGCACTCCAGAACCCTCCTGGACTGATTATGTCCTGTTGTGTTGTCTGTCCAGCAGGTGTGAGGACTGTGATCTGTGAACATGAGGTTTCTTCCAGCTGTCTGAATGCTGCACTCAGATGCTTCTTCTGATCAGGTGATCTGTAGCAGACAAGCACCCTCAAATGTTGCCTATCTTGAGATCTTCACCAGTCCTGACTCACAAGTTCTTGACTGGCTCATTGTCCATTCCTAGGCAGAGGCCAGTGCATTCCTGCTGTTCTCTTGCATAAAGGACCACTCCTCTGCCTCACCTTCCTGGTCTGACCTTCCTGAAGAGCCTGTCCTCATCTGCTGCAGCACTTCAGTCATGCAAGCAATCCCACAGCATATCTGTGATCCCAGTGAAATCATAGCCATGTACTTGCACACAGCCTTCTGTTTCCTCCTGTTTGTTCCCCATGTGGTACTTCAGAGAGGCACCTGTTTGTCTTGATTTCCCAGAAAATATGTGAGAGCTCCTCTGTCCCGCCCCTGCCCTAATGCTGCCCTCTCAGCACTTCCTTATGTATGTGGATACACTGGGGATTCTTCTGCTTTAGCCTTAACTTCTTTTTGAGTTCCCTCATGTCCACATTACCCTTCACCCTTTGCTTGCCAGCTTGGTCCATCTTCCTCCCTTGATTGTGGGTTTTCCTCTCCTTCCCTTATCATTCCTAGTTTAAAGTTCTCTTTACCAGGTTATCCAGCCAGTCTGCAAAGATATTTTTGCCCTAATTGTTCAGATTATATTTTCCCTTAATCTTCTTCCCATGTTTTTCCTGACAAGAATAACATTTAAAAGTACATCTAGTGTTTTTCAGCTATAGCATTTTCCCACTGTTTCATATGGGAATGTCTTATATCCGTTTTATAAGACCTTTCTGAAGGACTTCAGAAAGGTCTTCTTCAGAAAGAATAAGTAATATGACATATCACAAACCCTTGTTTTGCCTGTAAGCTATTAGTGGCCTGTAATAACAGGCCACTAATAGCTTACAGGCTATTAGTAATGAAACAAGAGGCTATTGAATGAAACAAGAATGATTCTTGTTTCATTCATGCTGACACCTTTGCTGTGTTAGTTGTGTTCAGATATTTGCTACTTATTGTATGACTAAATATGTGAAAATGGTGTTCCTTCAGAAGAGCAGGGATCAATTAATTGTGTGAAGCAATAATAATGCAGCATCTATTGCTGTCTTTACCCTGTAGGACAGGGTTCAAGCATTCATTAGTGGTGAAACTTCTTTATGGGGACTTACTGTAAATGTAAGTAGACTTACTGAAATGTAAGGTAGACCTTCAAAGGGCAGTCCACCAAATGATAATGGCAATAATGATGGTAAGTTCCTGATACTAACACAGAGACAAAAGGAATAACTGCAGAGCTCTGATCTCCACAGCAGGTAGACAACATGGAAAGGATCTGCATGTAAAAATATCAATCAGAGTCACCTTTCTCTCTTAGATTTGCTTTGTTCTCCTCCTTTTCTAGAGCCAAAAATGATCAAATGTAGTTGTAACTGCAAATAGCAGTACTAAAGATGCTAATTTTCCTCACATTGGGTCCATTAATCTATGAACTTTCAGCTGAAGTACCTATCCTTAGTGTGTGGTAAAGGAAGACTATTGCTTAGACTAAGCCGGAGAAAGACATCCTTAGAAGAAATCTTGGAAATAAAATGTCTCTGAGAAGCACTAGAGTGGTCATTAGAGTGAACCCAAGACACCTGTGTATCATTATTTATCAGCAGAGGGCTAAAAAAACAGGCATCAATTATGTCAGGCTCTTTGCAATATCTGACTAAGTGTGTCTGTTCCAACATGGTGAAAAAAATGAATTTTACAGCTGCTTCAAGGGACAGGGGAAGGGGAGGCAGGAGGAAGAAGTGCAGCTGCGCTTGCCCCAGGGCTTTTAGCTTTTTCGCTTTGTGTGAGTGGTGCAACTGGAATCTGCTGTGTTTCATCAGACAAATGGCTCCCAGCAAGCAGTCAGTTTAACTTGATTAACCCAAGATGAATGTCACAAGTCTTACAGATCACAGAGGATTAGAGCTGGGGAGATGAACAGTGGCGGCTCTGGCTCATTATGGACATCAGTGAAAGTCTGTGCATGTGGATCCTGTTGGGGACCACTGCTTCTTGAATATTTTACTGTTTTGCTGTGAAGCACCATATCTCATCTGCGGGTTTTTTTTCTGATTTGTGAAGAAAGGCATTTGCCACAAGTGCTCTAAAACTTTGTTACAGCAAAGAAAGATATCCTGACCCAATATGAGATGCAGCTGAAAATGTTCACAGTGGCTTGACATTGGATAACTGATTTGACAGGTTTAAACCTAGTGACCAGTAAAAGTGAAATCTTGAACGTATCAGGTACAGGGCTAGTTTAGACAGTGGAAAATTGTAATGGATAGGAGATGTTTTCATATGAAAGAGATGGGGGCATCTGAAATTGGTACACTGCAGCAGGGAAAGTGATGCCTAATTCACTCTGTCAAGAGTTAAGACCATTTCCCCTTAGCATGGACCACATCCCTTAAAGAAGAGCTGGTTGTTGGCATGAGGAAGGTTAAAAGAGGAAAGAAAGGGATTATTTGCAGCATGCAGAACAGTGTGGTACAGCAATCCATGAGTTAGCTCCAGAACCAGAAATCTTACCACGGACTGGGAGAGAGCAGTGTAAAAGGTAAAATTCATCAGAGGTGGGAATGTGGAACAAAATAGCACAGAAACACTGAACTCAGGCAAGAGAGAATGTATAGTCTTACTGTCCTCCAGTTGTAACAGAAGAATTCCAGTATTTAAAAAACAGGAAACAAAACAGTGTAAGAAAAGGCTAGCCTTCAATAATTCAGCAACCTCTTGATTTCCAGCCATGAAAACATCTTACATAGATTCTGTTGATTTCTTGCTTACAGCTCTAGAAGCACTTTTTCAAAAACTTGCCTTTTACCTTGAATGTGAAAGCTGTTTTTGCCAAACATATCACATATCCCCTTATTTCCACTTAACATTGCAGTGTGGCTGTGTCTTGGGGTGACTTTATCAGGTGTATCCCCTATCATCGCTCTATGCCCAGACATGATTCCTGTGCCTTTCTGTGCCTTTAAACTGAGCCCCGAGAGAGGAGAGAGAAAGAAAGATAAAGGCCAGATGAACTTTTCAAAGCAGTCTGTGCTTCAAGGTCACTACTCCTCTGCGTTCTGCTGCTGTGGGGAGAAGCACGGAGGATGCACTCTTCCTGCTTTTCAGCCAGGTTTTTTTGGTTCTTTTTCTTCTGAGAGAGACGGAGAGTTAAACCTTGTTTTTCTGGGACTTTGGTTTTGTTTCCTTCTTTCCTGGACTTGTTCAGAACACCAGAACATCAGAATCCCACTGGGGAGCCTTCCACTGGCCTGGGGGGTGGGGCGGGGAGCCACACCGACCCAGCTCCAAGGAGGAGGAGAGAGACCACACTCACAGAAGGACTCTAAAACTTTCAGGTTTTCTCTCCACAGCGAGAGATTCTATTATTTAGCATTATTACTCTTTTCCTGTGTGTTTTGTTAAATAAATAGGTTTTTTTTTCCTCTTTCACATTCCTCCAGGGAATATTTCTTTCCCGAACCTGGTGGGAGAGGGGTGGCTATAACCTGCCTTCCTTTGAGGAGATGTTCCTTTCGGAAGTTTCCCTGAATTTGGCCAGAACCAGCACAGGCTGCACACTTTCTGCTTTCGAATTTTATTAGATTGGAGTTGTGGAGCACTATCAAGTATCTCACAGATCCTTAAAATTGCTTGGATGTTACATAAGATAATTCTAAATATTGCTTTGGCAAGAGAATTGACTACCATTTATGCATGTTGTTCTCTCATATTAGTACATACAAAGTGAAATTGTATATAAATCACAACTTGTTAAAGGGAGATGAGAGTTTAATTTTGTACAGAAGGTATTGTATACTGGGACAGGTTGTTTTTGTTGGTGATGGGATTTTGTGGTGAGGAGCTGTTTGGCCAGATTCAGTGCCTGAGTATTAGCAAATAACACAAGAGTGTGGGCAAGAGAGTTCTGTTGACCTCTGATGCACTAAAGACACTCCTCCTATGTCAGTTGCATGACAGAGATGGAAAAACAAGATACCAGAGAGTCCATGACGGTAGAGGCTTAAGAACAGTGTCCTGCACAGCAGCTCAGGCTGCCATGGCCCACACAATTCTTGTCTTCTAGGAAGATAAATGGAGAACTCTGATTCTGGAGCTGTTGTGGGGGTTGGGATGACAATTTACTTATTTGTAATTTGAGTAAAAGATAGATAAAAAATCGAGAAAATAACAAGGTAAGTTTTTATAAAAAATGGGATCCTGTGTTGCAGCCAGGTAGTCAAGAACTATTGGCCTGTCACAATGTCTAACCTTTTTTGATTTTGTGACAATTTGTTTCTGCTTCCTGTATTAGTTAAAAATAACTATTTTCCCCTTAATACAGGTGACTCACTGGCACAGTCCATACTTTTTTGCCTACTTCCCTGCAGCCTCTTCGTTCCCAGCTCTTCTTGCAGATATGTTGTGTGGTGGAATAGGATGTGTGGGCTTCTCTTGGGTGAGTTTACTCTGGTGTAATAGCACCTCACCTTGCCAAGATCTTAAGCATTTTAGTAACATTCTACAATGAAATTATTGATAAATAGCAGTGAAGTCACAGGAGTATTTTTGTAGGTAAATTTCCTTGATTAATTAAGGGTTTTTACATAGACACCCTGAATGATTCCAGGAATAAAAGGCTATTTCTTCTTACAAGTTTTGTTCTTGAAAAATCACCAACATTTAGAATTAGTGGTAGCAATGCAAACACACTGGTAATCCAGTAAGAAGTATGACTATTGTTTAGCACCCAGTGTTATTATTTCTCTTTTCGTCTGGATGAATGGAAAACTGTCTTAAAACCCCCACGTTCATATGAGGTATACTCTTCTCAGAAGAGGCTGGTATTTGATGTTGAAACAAAATACACAAGATGCAAATCCTAGCTTTGATATTTGATTGTCTTTGTTCTATGTAAGGCCTATTTTGACATTTTTTTTCGTAAATGTTAGAAACTACATGCACAAAATGGTCTTCAGGTCCCTAACTTGGCTAGTGACATTAGTCATCTAGTCTTTTCCTTTATAGTCAAAAAAAAAAAGGGAGAGAGAGAAAGAATTATTCTTGCTCTGGTAGATCTGATTTCTCCTCATGGTCTAGTGATATTCCCTCTGCCCTGTTTTTCCACACAGGCTTCAAGTCCAGCTTGCACTGAGCTGGAGACTGTCATGCTGGATTGGCTAGGGAAGATGGTTAATTTGCCTGAAGAGTTTTTAGCTGGGAAGGATGGCCAAGGTGGAGGAGTCATTCAGGTAAGAGGGGCCATGAAAAAAAGAATATGGATTGAGTTTGTGAGTTCATGATTTTGGTAAGTCTTTATACTAGGACACTAATGAAGGAAATATATTTTTTTTTCTGCTGCCACGTGGGTTCCTTTCAAATTTTCAGAAAGACTGATGGTCTGTGAGAATGTCTATAGGTGGGCAGGACCATTCATGAAAGTAATGCTTTTGTTTTTAGAGCAGCTGATTTCTAAAACACTTCTCAGTGAAGAATTGCTAGTAGTTCAATTTAAAGTTTAGGCTTAAAATTCGAATCAGAATCACGTATGATGGAGACTTTAATTTGTTATTCAGTGAATTGAGCTCATACTTACCAACAATATGAAGCAATGTTTCATAGCTGAGGTTAGAAGTCTGCCTTTTACACGTGCAATTGTTTACTTCAGTCAGTTTCCACAGAACACTGGAGATAAACTTTGATAAATAGAAATAGCAGAATGTAGTAGAAAGTCTATCAATTTTTGCCAAAGTGATTGAAATTATTTTAAGTTTTTCTTATATAACAAAAGGAAATATCAGAATATTATAAGAAAATGAAGAGCTGCTTAAAATTTGAACCTAAGCAGTTCTATCAATATATGATACACTTTTTGAGACTACACTGCATAGCCAAACTAGAAAAAAACCCCGAACTTTGATATTGACTGCTTAATGAAACTTACAATGTCTGAACAGATAACCTGAACAATAATGAATATATCATCAGTGGGCAGTCTTGCATGCATAATAAAGCTGTATTGTTTGTCAGCCATGGCTCCACTAGCACTTGGTCATTCTGCAAATGCAACTCTGGTCACAGCTATTAATCTATCTAAAATAGATCTCTACTATGAAGAAGATTGAAATTTAAATAATTGTTCTGTGCTTCTTTGATGATCTCTGGAGTCTGGTCATTGGAGGCCAGGACACAATCCATTTTATCCTAAGATGGGCTTCTAATATACATCTGAATTAGATGCTAGAACTAGGGGCTTCTTTCTTTGATCTCAGCTGCAAATGCCTACAGCATATTCCAATGAATTCTTCCCAACATCTTCCCAAGCAAGAAAGAATTTAACCCAAATGCTGTCATTGTCCTAGATGGAGCTGTACCTACATCAGTGTATTTCCAGTGTAGTTCTTTCCTCATCTGCTTGCTCTGTTAGTATCTTTATCATTACGATTGCTAGGGAGGGCTTTATGTTCAAGAAATCAAGATTCCCTCATGCATCTTAGCAGCGTCTACTTTGTACCAGTGAAAGCAAGCAATTATGCCTGACTGTTATCAGCAGGAAATATTGCCCCTCCAGGCTGACAGTGCTGGATTGCCCATAATTTTCATCAGAAACCAGTCAGTTTCAGAATCGAAAGTGGGCTCTGTGTTCCTGCTTACAATGCAGTCATTTGGGCTGCAGATCCTCTTGTCTTGCTCTTGAAACAATAATGATCCAAGCAAGAGAGCGTGAGGCAAAGACAACGTGAGTGCATGAAAGTGCCAGTCATTCTGTTTGTAAATGCCAAGTAATTATTGTGCTATTGGGTAAAACTGAGCCTGTGAAAATTGCCTCTTAATTACATTTGAAAGTCTATGTCAATATGAAGCACTTTGTTGTTGTGTGCAAGATGACACTTCAAAATGGCAAAAGATGAAAGAAAATTTCAGTTCAGAGCTCTGGTGGACATGAACATCAGCTCTTGTTGATATTTCTTCCGCCTCTTGAGCCCGCTTGCCATGGCAACCTTTGTTTGCCTGTGGTAAAAGCAAAGGTATCATCATCCTTCACTTAATGCAGGATACAGCATTCAAGAGGAGAAAAAACAGCTTTCAAAAATGAGTGAGAAAGCAACTTTCTTCCTGAAGTTTGTATCCTGCTGTTCATTCTAGATAAATTGCTGGAAAATGTACCTGCTTGGAATTTTAAAGAGTTTTCTTGCTCTGCAAAGAAAAAGTATTTTAGGGGTGAGACAAAAATATCTTTGGCCTGGCAAAGAACACTGCTGATTTATCTTACTTGTCAGTTAGCCAAGTAGTTCAAGAACCAAGGCGTTTTTTTTCCTCAAAATTTTTTAGCACAAGACTTTGGTGCCAAGTGTATAGAAGAGTGTTGCAAACCAGGATCTGCAAGCAGTGTAAAAAGCTTCAGTGTTAAAAAGGTGACTCAGTATAAAAAAAGTGATTTATGGAAACTGAGGCAAGGGGAAAATGCCTGTGTCTATTGTGAGACATCCAAAAACATTTCCAGGTTGCTGGATTGAGGTGCCTTTAGGCTATGTCCCAGCTGTATATCAGGAGGCAAAAAAAAAAATTCAAAAAGAAATTAAAAAAAAAAATTCATCTGGGCAACAGGCCCTTTTCTTTTCATCCTTGTTTCTGTAAAAGGAAATTCATACGAGAACTGTTGTATATATTGACTATGCACCAGCATAGATGAAGACCCAGGATATCTTGTGGCACTCCTCAGAAAGCTGAGGCTACTCTTCAGCCAAAGTAATTTGCCCACCCAGCCAGGCTATCACCAGAATAGTGGGGCCTAAATTTCTGGATCTCAAATTAATGCCTTAACCTTTAAAATTCCTTATAGCCATTTTCTTTTATATATTAATGCCCATTTTTGTAACCTATGTATTCCATACATGTCCTGAAAATACACTAACAGTGTAAACAGTTATTTTATTTCAGCTATTTTGACTTTTTAGACAGAAAAAGTAGGATGATTTCACCATGTTCTGATATTCTGATGAGAGCTCTGTCCAGCTACAGACCATATAGAGAATAACATTAAATGAGGAGATTGCAAAATTGTGTTATCTGTAATTAATAGACCAAATTTCCTCCATCCCTTGCCTCCACATGGAAGTTCTACCTTACTTGACCAAAAGGAGTACTTGTATCCTTATTCCATACTGTATCTGTAATATTTCCCTCAGTTGCTATAATACTGTATGCAGCAGCAGTAGTTATAAAAAAATGCACAAAAAATGCAAAAAAATACACAAAACTGTCTCCAGCTTGTCTTTATGCCCTGGGGTCTACATTCCTCAAGTCTCACACCACCAGAAAGGCAGATAAAATATATTCATCATTGGCAATACATTCAGTGAGTGTTCAGGGACTGTCCTTTTCCATGTTTACTCCATTGATGAGGCTCTTGAATTTCAGCTGGATTGCATTCATTCCCTGTTGAGATGTTGACATGTAGAAGGCAGCTTGGTCTCATATGAGTAGCTCAGCTAACTTCAGTATAGGATAAAGTCTGAATCCACTGGGATCATTCTCACCTGTGAGATCTCTGAGATCAGGCCCACCTTCAGGGAAATAAAAATATTTCCCCAATATTTTAAAATTTGTTGTAATTAGTAAGTATACACAGGTCTTCAACAGAGGAAGGAGAGAATTTTGGCACAGGACAAGAAACATCACTCCAAAATTAGTTTGTTCACACTGGGGATATTTCTGAGATGTAAATATTAAGTGACTTTCATTCATCGCACTGTTATGATTCACATGATGTTTGATCAACTTTGAAAGTAGCTAAAAACTTCATCTTGCATAGACACAATCCAATTTGACTGAAATTTATAAGCATGTATGTGCAAACTGCTACTTATAGTTTAAAAGAGCAGTTTAGGGCATGTTTCACCATGTAAAGAATTTCTGGGAAGTTGTATTCTGTGAAATTTACTGATAAATTGATACAAAAAAATTCTCCTTTTTGTTGTCACAGAGTATCCAAGATACATTTTAAACTGATGTTTTGTTAGTCAAAGTGCAATTTAGAAATAATGTGTGACTGTTCCTTTCATCTTTGTTGGTGACGAAGAAAACACATAACTAATACTCTGAAGTGCAGTTAGCTATACTGAATCATAGCAGTTTTGGTTTTTCAGTGTTTTTTTCTCTTTTAGCCACAATAATTTACTTGCCCAAGGTAATTCTAGTATGAAAGAAGGCATGTAATTAGGCATGTTGCTTGGTAGAAGTGAGAGTTGGCATTCAGGTTCTGATGGAACTTAAATGTGCAGAAATCCAAAGTAACAGAAATCAACACTCTGATACTGTTATGAGTTAACAGCAGGTTGGTGCCTGGTTTCAGAGCCTTTTCACATATATTTGAGTCTATGAGTCCAGCTTTCTAGCACTGATTGCAAAGCTATTGCCTAAACTGAAGAAGCATAGAGATTAAAGAGAACAGGCAGAGGCATGGGGAAGGAGGAGACCAAGATCAAACAGAGATTCCTCCCTTGCTGTCAGACGTATTTTTAAAAAACAGGAGATTGCAGGGTTTCTCATCTGCAGTTTCTGTTAAAACTTTGCAGATTCATGCAGAATGAATCTTGCTTTTCTTCTTCTGCAATGTTTTCTTGTTGAATCTTCCCTCAATTTGTCCCACAGGGGAGTGCAAGCGAGGCCACCCTGATTGCACTACTTGCTGCAAGAACAAAGATTATCAGACGGGTGCAGTCAGAGCAGCCTGAGCTAACAGAAGCAGAGATCATGGGCAGGCTGGTGGCTTATGCTTCTGATCAGGTGAGTACCTCTCATTAACATGGAAACACGGTGTCTGTACTTAACAATTTCAGCCATCTGAATATGCAGGCGAATTTAGTATAAACTCTTTGGATTGGTGACTGTTTGATTTTGGTTGTTTAAATCTTACTGTACATCATAAGTGTGTTCCACAGGGGTCTGTATTGGGATTAGTGTTGTTTGACATCTTCATTAATGACGTAGACGAAGGGGTTGAGTGCACCCTCAGCAAATTTGGAGATGACACCAAGCTGAGTGGTTGACACACTCAGTTGACACACCTGAGGGATGGGATGCCATCCAGAGGGACCTGAAAAAACTCAAAAATTGGGCCCATGGGAATCTCGTGAGGTTTAACAAGACCAAGTTCAAGGTGCTGCACCTGGATCAGGGCAACCCCCAGTACCAACCCAGGCTTGGGGATGAACAAATCAAGAGCAGCCCTGCCTAGAAAGACTTGGGGGTGCTGGTGGATGAGAGGTTGGACATGAGCTGGCAAAGTGTGTTTGCAGTCCAGAAAGCCAAATGTGTCCTGGGCTGCATCCAAAGCAGCGTGGGCAGCAGGGTGAGGGAGGGGATTCTGCCCCTGTGCAGTTCTCTGGTGGGACCCCACCTGCAGTACTGCATCCAGCTCTGGGGGCCCCAGCACAGGGAGGACACAGACCTGTTGGAGTGAGTCCAGAGGAGGGACATCAAGATGATCAGAGGAATGGAGCACCTCTTCTATGAGGAAAGTCTGAGAGAATTAGGATTGCTCAGCCTGGAGAAGAGAAGGCTTTGGGGTGGCATAATTGCAACCTAAAGCAGCCTACCAAAAAGAAATAGAGGGACTTTATACAAGAGCATGTAGTGGCAGGACAAGGGGGAATGATTTAAAACTGCTAGTAGGGTGATTATATTAAAGAAATTCTTTACTGTGAGGGTGGTGAGGTACTGGAACAGTTTGCCTACAGAAGTTGTGGATGTCCCACTCCGGAGGTGTTCAAGGCCGGGATGGATGGAGCTCTGTGCAACCTGGTCTAGTGGAAGGTGTCCCTGCCCATGGCAGTGGGATTTGCACTAAGTGATCTGTAAGGTCCCTTCCAACCCAGGCCGTTCTATGATCCTGTGATAAGTGAACTGGAATTTCATGTGTGCTATCATAATATAAAGGATAAATATCCAGATGTCAGTGTTAAATATCTTTATAAAGAGCTTGTTTGATGTAAATAAAGATAATTAAATAAGGTATTAATTTCAGTTATGTTTAGTAAGTCTAGGCCATCTTTTGTTACATCCAGTCTTCTATGTCCATCTGTGCACATAGTATTTTCCTCCTACAAGCACATGTGCAAACAAACACACATACACCCTCCCCCTATATGCATGCATGGGTACAGATGCATGTACACAGAAAAAGCTAATGTGTGAATATAAAGCAAATTGGTCACAGTACTTGAAGAAGCCAAAACGTTATTTTTTTTTTAAAGAAAACCTTTAAGATATCCATCTGTCAATCCAACTAAAAAATCTTATAAGGAAACAGAAAGCATAATCCTTGATTTCTGACTGTGAGTGGTATTTAGCAGACTGAGTTACACTAAATTCTCAGCAGGCCATGACTATGAGAGGCTTTTAATGTTAATGAAAACAAATTCTGCTCATGTGAGTTCTGCTACTGCTACATTTCTGACACAGTAATCTTACTGAAGGGCCATCCAGTCTTGTTTCTCTTAATATCTGTGACATTTTCTTACCTACATGTCAATGAGACAGAAAATAACCCCTCTCTTAGTACTTAATGTTTATTTTAAAGTAATATCTGATATGCAAAGTAAAATCGCCAGATTTCAGCCTTACTTTGATTTATTACTAAGTGTATGTTAGAAAGCACTGTAGAAGAAATGAACACTACACTTGCTCTTTGCTGGTGGAAAGAGGGACTACACTTGCATGGTGAGAAGATTCAGGACAGGAAAACATGAGAAATGATGACTGCTTTCAAGAGGCACAAAGGATATTTATCCTTTTTCTTCTTTGCTTGGGACCCTAAGGTCAGTATTGTGCAGCCCACCAGTCCCAGAGCTCTGACTGACCCAGTGATGCACAAAACATTTTACTTGTTTTGATTTTTTTGTCCCATATAAGAGGCTGACCTGAAATGAGGACTGACAGGCCTTCCTGCCTGCTGAAGGTCAGAGGATCTTATGTTTACAGAAAGGATTTGCCTTAAGATATTGCTGACCTTTCCAAGCAGATTGTTGCCGAGCTCACCGTTCCTTCTGCGTTAAGAACAGACCTGTGTGACTCATAGGCAATAATCCATGAAAGAAAGTTAAACGTAAGCCATTCTGTGGGAGGGAAAACCACTCACTGATACAGCCCAGCAATGCAAGAATGCATTTGGAAAAGAATCTTGCTACAATTTTTCAGTCTTGATGAAGCAATTTAGGGGTTCTGACTGGCTAGCAACCTCTGTGTGTTATTATAGTTTGCTTATTTGCAATTGTAGTATAAGTAAGTTCTAAAATACATTTTTCCATTGCACACTTGAATGAAGTATTCATTCATTATTTCTGTGCCACACACCTTGTTTTCCACTTAAAAAGTTATATTTCAAGTCTAGGCTTCCAGATTTTCTCAAGTTGGTGCCTAATTAGTTACCAAAGCACTTACCCAAGAGGCACTGCTGAGATACAAATTAGTGGTACATCTGTCTTTAAAACATGTCATTCTAGGGATATGTGAAGTTAGAAGGCAGAAACTTGATCTAGTCTAGTTGAAAAAAATTCTGGATTGTTATTTTTGTGATTATATGTTAAATTAAAATAGAATTAATAAGCAGTCTTATAGGCACTGTCAAGAATGAACAAGAATATTGTGAATGAGAATAGTCATGATATGAAAAGGTGAGGAATTTTCCTCTTTCAAATTAATGATGATTAATGAAACTATAGAAGGTAAAATAGTTTTTATGTTTTTTTGTTTTAATCATGCTTTAAAGGAGAGTATTTTGTGGCTAAATGTGTCTTTCATTGTCAATGGAGTTTTTATTCCTGTTATTATTCTATTGTACTTCACAAATTTATAAGAATTTCTTAGTGATATCTTGTTTTTATTTACTGACATGTGCTTTATTTTCTAAAACAATATTATTTCAGGGGAATTAAAATGAAGTGGGTTGTAAATAACATATTGGGAATGATTCTTACTTGCGTAAAAAAGTGAATGAATGATCAAATCACAATTTATTCAGTATGTAATCTGAAAAAAATGGTCATGTAAGAAAATACCTGTCTGTACCATACTGTCTCATATATAATTTTAGAGTTCAGCAAAGCTGTACACCATAAAAATATGCTAGCGAGTCTGAATCATTATCAGACACAACGATTGTCTGCACGTCTTTTGATTGATTTAGAGCCAAATCCTGAAGCTCTACATCAATCCTACCACGTAAATTAAAACTCTCACTAAGGTTAATGGAACTCTTGTCTGAATGGTGTCATGGCAATGGTCTCAAGGATATGGCAGGTTTGCTATTAGTTTATTGTGTGTGTGTATTTATGTTTATAAATGTATGTGTCCATCTACCTACATGAAAGGTGGAGAAATATGTATCTGTTACATATCATCAACAGTCCCAGGATCTCAAGTATGGCTTTACTTGAAAGGACTTAATTTTTTTCTTTGTAAATTCAGATGAACTTCTTACATTCCAGTAAAAGGTGTTGGTCTTAAAACTTGCCCATTTCCTTGTAGGCTCATTCATCTGTGGAAAGGGCTGCACTGATTGGTGCTGTGAAGATTAAAAATGTTCCTTCAGATGACACATTTAGTGTTTGTGGTTCAGCCCTGAAGAAAGTTCTGGATGAAGACAAAGCTGCTGGTCTTATACCATTCTTTGTGAGTACTGGATTTTAATTAATCAGTGGATTTAATGCTTCTGACAAGATGCTTTTGACATGAATAGATGATCTCATCCCTAACAGAGGCACTGATAGGCAGCTGAGCTAGAATACTAGGAAACGTTCCATGAGTGTTCTTCACATGCCTTTTTGTGCAGGAGGAGAAACTAACTGGAGCAGCTGGTTGCATTTCTCAGCAAAATGATGTTTGGGATCAGTTTTGTAGTTCATGTAGTCCTGCAGTGTTACAATCTCCTAATCCCTGAATTCTGAACTGTTTACCTTTACTTTTCAGGTTCCAACTTACTTTCAAATAAAGTGAGTTTAAAGGCAATAAATTAAATGATGCTATCTCAAGCTTAAGTAAGTGTCTTCAAGAAACAATAGTTTTCCCTTGCTACTACTTTAGCAAAGAAATGAACCTCCACAATATACCCCAAATATCATTGAGATCAGACATTGTCAGTCAGGTATTTGTGAGTATGTAACTAATCTCTAACAAGTGAGCTATAGGGAATGCAGCTGTGGAAACTTTCGGTGTCACCTTTTCTTGTTATCTGTCCACTTTCTTTTACAGAGATTCCTGCTTCCACAGCAGGACAGCAAAGGCAAATATAGGTATGTCTCAGTATCTTAAGCTCATAATCCCCCAATTTTTGACATAGAGCAGTGTTAGATTAGATAAAATTCTAAAGTTTGGTTCTACCACGAGAAGTACCTGATAAAAAAGAACATTTGCTTATTCATCAGATCTACTCCTCCTGCCAGTTCAGAACACCATGTTATTACTTCAAGTTAAAACAAGATTTTGCCATTTCGTTTTTTCCCATGAAGTAGGTAACTCTCTGTGCATCATCAACAAAATTCTTTGCTCATTTCCAAGCATTATGCTCTGCTAAACTTGATACAAACCATGGGCTGTATAGATCTATTAAGGGGTATAATATGCTACAAAGAATATGCTGTTACTGACCTCCACTGCAGAAAAACTGAAGAGGAAAACCCACACACAACTAATTTAGAAACTGAGAACTTCAGAAATGGGATTTTTTAAGAGATTGAAAATTAAGTCACTTTTTTTCCCAGAAAAGTCATGTCTGACAATGGTTGTTTCTTTTCTTTCGTGTTCTAACATTTTGAAAAGGGATAATGTGACTTAAATTTCTATGAACTGTTTTCAGAAGAATTAGAAGACTAAGTTTGCTTATCGTCTTGGATAAGCGCCAAATGGGACAAAGAGGCTTAAATTTCACCAAGCCCTTTCGAAAATACAATCTTTTTACTCTTCTTGTTATTAACCTTTAGAGAATGTTTTTATGTAGTATGAGGATGACTGGAGTGAGAAGTGGTTTTCATATGTGCAGAATGCTGCTAATTTCTAGGCTGCCTACAACCAGCGAGTCCTTAGAATGACCAAGCACATCCTGTCAGTTGCTTTGCAATATAACGAGATTCTGACTGAGAAATAAAGCATCGCTAGGGATTCCAAAAAGAACTTTTTTCTGTGGGATGCACCTGTTGTGGCGAAGAACATGCCACCAGGCATGTTTTATTTTTCTGTGTTATGATCCCAGCTCATAATACCTTACACAGGATCCTATTTTTATATCTCACTGTTAATTTTAAATAATTACAAGTACAGCACGATACCACATCTTCATGCAGTAACTATAATGTGTTTCTTCCTCAGCTTTTGTCCATTAGCAAAAAAAATACAACTTGCCCCTCATAAATATTCATGCCTTATTAATTTTTCTATGCACAGCAAGAGGAAATAAAAAATTCTAATTTATTAATTCAGTGACACTTTTACAAAGGGTGATTTAACTGCTGTTTTTCTTCCTCTGTTTGTTTAGCTGTGCAGAACAGGCTTTCAAAGACAGTAGAGGCTCTGCCTGTGTTAATATAGCCTGTATCGAGTCTTCCATTTATTTATATACATAAAATATGTCAGCTTAGGTTAAACTAGATCTCATTATTGGTGTGGTTGGCCTCTTAACTCAAAAGGTGTGTTAATTCTCTGTCATGCTGAGCAGCAGTCCATGCACTGTATTAGTGCTCCCTTTTCTGGCTTGCAGATTTCAAAAGCCTTTCAATCTCTTTTGTTCTTGAGTAATTTGGTGCTGTTGTATTTTGTTTTGGCGACAAAGATATGCACATTGCCAAGGAAACACCTTACATCCACTTGATTCCTTGTCTCCCTGTATTCACTGATCCTTTGCTAAGGGGAGTGATTCAACATCAAAGCAACAAGTTTGATGGAAGAAATTCTGCCTGAAGAGACTTGTGACAGCAGAGACATCATTCCTAATGAAGATGTCTTGTTTGCATCCAAGCTGTTACAGTCTCCCTTAGCAACAAGAAAAAGTTTTTGTAAGGGATTAAAAAGAAAATACAAGTAAATTGCAATGCCTTATAGGCATGTTTCTCCTCTTATACTTAATGAATAAATGAAGAATCATTATACTGAACTTGATAGCAATGCTTTCCCTGTAGAGGTGAGTGGAAAATCGGGGTCAGGTTTGCTTGATGTGAAACAGGTTCTGTCATTACCGCAATCTCTTAATTAAAGGTTTGCTTTTCACGCGCATAGGATTTGGCAGTCAACCTTTTCTGGGGAGAGGCATTGTCTTTAAAAGGAATCTTTGCATTCCTACCCACCATCAATGTCTTGTAGCACTGCTAATGTGTATATCATTTTGTTCAGTAAAGCTGTTGCCACTAGGGTACCCAGATCTCTACTTTTGTTTTCTTTCTTTTATTTCTAAGTTCAGACTTGTGTTAATTTGTCTCTCTCAAAATACTTCTGCAGAAACTGAAACAGAGATATTTTCATATGCTAAAGCAAGTGGACTGTGCAAAGCACTTAACCATGTCAGGTGTTGAGGCACTGAAGTTGCCACAATTTGCTGAGGAGCCACTTCCCAGCACCGGTGATGTGCCACCCTTCAGCTGGCCCCCAGTTCAGGGGGAGCTTTAAAGTACGTGCTGAAGTCATGTCCATTTCATTAATTGTAAACACACACTGGTGGTTAAGCCTGTGTGTACATGCCTCTCTCACTTGCACCCTATGCTCCCAGCTTGAGACAGGCCTCTGTGCTGGCTGAATGTTGGCTGGGATGCTCAAAAGTGAAGACCACTAATTAAGCACTTCTGAATTCAGATAGAGTGCCCACTGCATTCAAGCTTAGTTCACCTAAATGTGTGTAAGTGGCCTGTGAGCTTTGTGCTGTCTTGCATAAGTCAGCACTGATAGATTGCAGCTGGCATATACAAGGTACAATATACTTCAAGGACCTCAACCACATAAAACTGCTACAACACAATTGCCTGCTGCCCAGCATGAAATCTCTCTGATTCTAGATGAAATGACTCTTCTGAACGATGATCCACAGGATATTAAGAAGCAGGCTGTTTGTATCCAGACTCACTCAGGAAACAATAAATCAGAATCAGACTGACAGAGGAGCCATCTTTTCAGTAGAAGTTAACACTTAGATCCTGACCAGAGATTTCCATTTGGAAGAGGCATTCTTGAGACATGTACAGATGTCTAGGGTGATGTTTCTTAACCCCCGGTTTGTGAATGATTGCTGTTCTGTAAAATACTGAATGGTGGTTTAGAGAACTGTTGCAGTTTTCTTCAGGCCACAGACATTCTCATGAGTGCAAGCTGGCAAGAACTGAATAGGAGAAAATAAAAACAATAAGCGACCATTGAAAGTTCTGCCTCATTTTAGTTATTTGCAAATGAAAAGCTTTGTGGTGGAACCATGCAAAATGTGTCCACATCTTTTTCAAAAGCTGTAGGAGGTCTTCCAGTTCAAAAGATTAAGAGTAATTGCTCTCAGGAATCATAAAGATTCATGCATGTTTCCTGACATAGCTCTCCATTTCAGGAGAGTAATACATGAGTTGACTGAGGCAAGCATTTTAGCTGCTTTGTATTCACAACCAAGGGCTGAGTCAAATTTGAAGTGCACAACCTGAAAAGGAAAAGACCTGCAGGCTATACTGAGCCATCAGTCCCATTTCTGTGATGCAGCCTGTCCCCTGCCCTTTGCGCAAATGTGATTTTTCTGGTGTTACACAGGCTACAAATTGAGTTAGATTCATTCTGTAGTACTGAGGTGGGGTAATGAGAGTCCTGACAAGAGCAGACACTGTCACTCTAAGTGGTTTCTGAGAATTAAAGCAAGTAGCTTTGAGGCTTAGACACCTGCAGAGAGGAAAACAAAATTATTTTAGAAATTGAGGTATTCTTTACAGAATAAGCCACTATTTAAACAACTAAGCATATGTTTTAATTCATATAATCTCTCACTGAAAAAACATATTCCTCATCCTGATTAGAAGGAGAATATCTTAACTGCAGTACAACATATTAGTAACAATAATGTGTAACTTTTTGTTGTGAGATTTCCATCATGATTTTAATTGCTGGACTAACCAAGGCAATTTCACTCTAATCTTGTCAGAAAACTCATACCGTATTACCATAAAATATATGTGTAAAAGCAGAGTTAAGTCTATAGTGCACTCTTTTTATTTATTTCCCAATCCAATGGGTTGTATCTTTATGCATATAGAAAAACTGTCATTTTCATCATGGTACCCTCCATTTCTTGTGATCCAGTGTATAGATCTGGAGTTCAGCCAAAGATGAAATGCAGGTTTCTCCTGGGAACATTCTAGGTAGACAACAGTGTGATAAATATATTTTCACTCCATACATGTGTGTCTTCTTAGGAAAAATAGGGACCAAATTTATTCCTATTTTAAAAAATAGCCTGCAATCTTTTCATAGCAGCCTCTCTCAGAGGGTGATTAGTCTTCCAGAGAAGTCGTAAACGTACCTCAAGGCACTTCAATTTTTCTGTTTTTCTCATGTGTTTCAGGAATATAGGAGGGCCCAGTATAAAGATTAGATTATCTTGAGGGAAAAATAAGTTAGCTCACAGTTTTACTAACTATATACAAACAATGTGCTTCTCATTTTCAGAACTGTATTTGTTTCAAACTCCAGTTCTTGGTAGCTTAATATAGAAAAAATACTGAATTGTCCCTTTATTATTTTAATAATTACTTTTTTCAAGTTTTGCTGTGACAGAATGTTTGTTTCTTGAAAAGTCTGGTGGATGGACAAATATTTAGGTTTTCCTTTCTCTTCTTATTGGTCTCATCATGAATTTGCTAAGGGACATGGGCACACAGAAAAATGTAGCTAATGCCACGTATATAAGGTAAAACTGTAGGAGCAAAATATGTTGCACTGACAGTGTACTTGGCAGAAAAGGTAACCAGAAATACTAAAATACTGGGTTTGGCATTTTTATAATAATTTCCTAGCTGTACTGTAGTTTATGTGTGACGTTGGATAAATTATCTAATTCTTTTGTACTTCAATACTGTGACTAAAACACAGCATACTTTATTTGTCTATTTAAACTGTAAAGTATCTTTTATTATGTAAAAATCTAGTACAAGACAAAAAACAGACTCAGCCTTTATTAGTGCTTTCAAAAATAAGACAGGGTGTTTAAAACATAAGTGTAGCAATGAAAAATAAAATAATGTCAGTTTATATGCCCTTGGTAGTTGGGGTTTTTTTGGTAAAAATTCTACCTGCATATTCCCAGTAAATTACAATAGCTCATTCTCACCTTGTTATATTCTCTTTCTACTCTGAAACTTCAGCATTTATGTTGCCTCTGCTTTTGGCCCACTGGTCACACAGAAGGATACATTAAATGAGACATTAACAGAATGATGGAAGAACTGTTCCAGTGTTTTAGGATGAATCCAGGAGAACAAGTTTCTCTGGGAAAAAGTCTTGCAAGCCAAATAGTGAACATATGCTACTAGTGAACAGGTTCCAGGTTGCAGATCTCTTGAGCATAAATTTGTTACAAATCTCTGTTGCAGAGCTGTGGCTCTGATCAAGACAGCAACATTTGTCTATCTATTCTGTCAACAATAATTCTAGCACCTTTGAGTTGCTCAGAAGGTTTAGAACTTGTTTATATACCCTGAACTGCAACTCATTTTAATGGGATTTGCATATGTTAGGGTAGTATTGAGCCACACGATAAGCATGTGGAACATAAAGAAAATATATAAAATATAGCATTAGCACAATACTGTGGCTATATTACAGTACTTATCACTCAATTTTATATTAACATTTGATTTTATGCATCTGCTTCAATGGACTGTTATGGGACCTTTGAAAAAAACCCACCCACAGTCAAAAAGTTCCACTAAGGATAGGTAATGACTAACATAAATTTTTTTGCTCTATAACGTCTATTCTTTTTGTTTATTGCTACCTTTGCAGACAGTTTTTCTCATTTGGTAATTTTCTATGCTGTAACACTTTTTTTTTTTTTGGCTCTGCAGTTCTGTGCAACACTTGGAACCACCCCTTGCTGCTCCTTTGACAAATTGTTAGAACTGGGTCCTATTTGTAAGTCTTCGCTGCTTCTTTCTAAAATTGCAGATACCACTTTAAGCCATGCTGAGTCATTTCCAGGACATTATGCAGTGTCAGTGTCCAAATCCAATAAAGCTACTTATAGATGAGACCTTCAGTTATAGTTTTATTTCTAATATTAGGTCAAGCAGCAAATGTGCATTCTCAAACTGTTAAAAGAGTTAGAGGACATTGCCTTAAGGGTTTCTTTTCTAGGGGGGCATATTTTTAAACACTGTCAGTTAAGCATTATTGTAAGTGCCTCAGTTGTAACATTTTTCTTTGACCCCTTCTACCTGCAAGTGCATCAAGAGCAATGCTGAATACCAGGGGGAAGTTGAACTCCTGCTCTGCACCAAGTGTTTTGTTTCTGCGTGGTTCTAGCAACTATAATAAGTAGGGAAATATGCACCAAAAATCCCCATGTATTCTTAATCCTTACTCTCCCCTCCCCACTTTCCTTCCTCTTTCAAGAAAATATGAGAAATGCCAGGGTGTTTAATAGAGTGATCGAGTCATGGACTCTTCATAAGTATTTCTGTGTTATGGTTTGTTGTGTCGAGCTTTGATCTGCAGCAGGGCTTGGTCAAAAGCACACGTTTGCTGGCTGATGTAAATGCTACCAAAGTGCACCATATCTTTTCAAGTGTACATTTAGAACAGGATATCCATAGCTGTAAGCAACTGGAAGCAGCTTCATAGAAATACAGCTTGATTTGATGCCCTGTTAATTTATTTAGGTGGGGTTTAAAACTTTGGAGCTTGTGTGGTGGTCACTTGCTCTGTGAGGTTTCCTGCCTTTCAGCACAAGCCCCAGAGACTCAGTTTCACCCAATCCTTCTTTTTAAACAGTTTCCTGGTAGTCTACTTGGCAGCTACAGATTATTTTGCTGTTTGGGTTATTCCTATAGACCTGACTTAATAAAATAGTGACACCAGTAAGTTTAGGCATAGCAAGTGCAATGTGTTGCACCTCAATCATTCCCTGCTTGTGCAGCAGAGCCCAGCAGAAGGATGGCAGTGAAGTCAGAAGTCTCATGCTAGCTTTTCTGCTTAATTTTCTTCTTAGCATACATGAGCAATAGTCCTGTGATATAAAGACAGTGTCTCAAACCAAGTATGTGTAAAAATAGATAATCAGTTGAACTTTCAACGTGTATTCTAATAAACCTAAGTTGAGGATACTGTGAATAATATTTTATTAGCTTTTCCCAGACATTCATGCAAAAAGAAAACTTTGTTCACAAGAATGCAAATTTCAGCATGAATTTGGTGCCCAGCTGCAGATCTCAATGGATATACCTCTCTGTGTGCAAATAGCCATCAGAATTATTTGGTGACCAGTGTAAAGATGTTATGTGGGGTTCAGCCATCAGCTGATAGACCAGAATTGTTACTGAGTGCATTAAAACCATGATCTTTAGTAGAGTGTGAATACTAAATTACAGAATATATGTGAGCTGCTCATATGCCAAAATATTTCTGCAGAAACCATTCAGTGATTAATCAAAAGTAGCACTTTCTTAGCATTTCAGTGCTTGCTTTTGCGTGTCTCCGTCCTTGAAATAAATAGTTTGCTGTACATAGTTCAAAAGCATGTGCATGCACATTTATCAGTATGTAAAAAATACTGTTTAGAAATGTGTTTGTGATTCATGAGTTAGAAGTGGGGAGCACAGCTAATATTCTAGCTCCTCCTGCTAAAGTAGTTTTATTACCATAGATATGATAGCTACATCTCTAGATACATTTTTTAAAAAGTGTATTTTATAATGGTTCTTAAATCAAAACCACAAAATAATTTATGTTGCTTAATTTTAGTAAGAGAAGCCTAGAGATGATGATCCTTTTGGGTCCTTTCCAACACAGGATATTCTATGATTCTATGGTTCTGTAACTTTTTTCATTAGAAGTGGAAAGGAAAAAGAATACATTATATATACATTTTTATATATTAATGAAAACCCAGATGGTGGAAACATTTAATCTCTTAATTTAATTTTAAATTGGGAAAATAATAACATCAAAGAGAAATCTCTCAGGCACTTGGTTTCATGCAAATTAATTGGGCTTTTTAATCTGCTGTTTAATTTATTTCCTTCAATTATTTTTTTAGGTAATAAGGAGAATATCTGGATGCATATTGATGCAGCCTATGCGGGGAGTGCTTTCATCTGCCCTGAATTCAGGCATCTTTTAAATGGAGTGGAGGTGAATGAATGTTTTTTCTCTAGCAGCCTGCTGAAACCTTGCTCTTTCGTAGAATTTGTGGGTTTCTTATGCACCCAAGATTAATGGCTCTTCCAGAATATCTGAGTAAGCTCCACCTTAGTTTGCACTACAAATCCCTGTACATTCTATCGCACTACTTCAATTTTTAAAGTTTTACTGGTTTATACTGGGAGTATGCAAATACCCTTCTGTAAGAAGTTTGTCATTCAGAATAACAAATACTACTGAATCAACAAATAGAAAAGAGGAACTTTTTTCCAAATACCACTAAAGACATATTTGTGGCATCCTAATTCTACATTACACAAAGAAAGAGGGAAAAAAAAAATAATTTTGACAAATTAATGACCTCATTATGTCTGGTTTTTTTCTTACATCCTGAAAATGATATAGTATAGAGCCAGTAGCTGTATCTCAAACAGACAGGGTTTAATAACCAAGAGACCTAAATGAAATATTCCCCCAACAGCACTGCTGTTCCTTTTCCACCGCCTTGCTGAGCTACTTGGCATTCAGTTGCTTAGATAAGAATACTTCAATTTCCTGCTGCTCCCCTCAGACAGTCAGATAAGTCCTTGTCTTCAGCGTCAGTGGAGAAAATATTGCTGTTTGGTAAAGCCAGAAGTTTAAACACAGCACTGATAGGCAGTGACTAATGAAGAAGAGGAGGGAAAACCCTCTCACAAATAAAGCATTTCTTTCTGTCTCTTTTTTATCAGCAAATGAAGCTTGTTGTAATTTCCTGTGGGGGAATATTTTTTAAATTATTGTTATTGGTTCCTGAAGGAAATGAAACAGCATCCCTTGTCTGGGCCAGCATTTGTCATAAGAGTAAATATTTAACAACCATGAATAGGTTTCCTATCTTGCATAGTACAGGTGATAGCTAGATAGATGAATAGATAGATAGAGAGACAGATGATCTTCTCTTATTAGAGCAACTGTTAATTGTTTACAGGTTACAGGGAAGGTTATGAGAAGCAAATGAGAACAGAAAAGTGCTTTATGGAATAGTTGGACCTTGGTACTGCCAGGTCCCCATCCCCAGCCTTTTAAGGATGGTGACTTCTGCCTTTGTTAAAACAGAAAACATGGATGAAGCCTTTCCCACATGGTGTCCATCTTACCCACCTGGGTTTCTTCTGATGCCCCACCTAAACATATGTCAAGTAAACCAGGCCAGGCACATGGTATATAAACATGTATTGCGAGTGCTTACTCTTTGGTCGTTTTCCTTTTGATTTAGACGAAACAGTAACTTCTACTGAAAGAAAATACCCTGTCAGGGAAAAAAAAAAAGAAAATAAATTCCTAGTCAGTTGTAATTTTTTGAAGGAATATGATGTGCAGATTCTGAATTACATATATAATTTATTGCTATACATGAATTTTGCATGTATTAGTTTAATATTCTTGGAAGTGAAAAGCTTAGGGTATTGTTTTTGGAAAATGTGATATGAACCCCAGTGACTGTTTCTGAATATGCAGATTTATTTATTTGTTTCAGTTCACGATAAGATATATACTTTTCCATAACATACATATTTAGAAAGTATAATTGTAAACAAATGCTCAAAATGTTGATAATACCACTAGTCTAACTGCATACCTAACGTAAATTCCACTCCCAAAATAAATGAGGATTTAACTACAACAGTTACTAAATAAGGTGACATCAATATGAACATTATAAAGACCCAGTTCAGGAACTGATTCATAGTTACACAGACAATTTGACAAAGGTATATCATTAGCATGTGGATCCTTTTCTCTTTCATAATTCTGTTTTTATTTATCCGTTCTCAGTTTGCAGACTCATTTAACTTTAATCCTCACAAATGGCTCCTAGTGAATTTTGACTGCTCTGCTATGTGGTAAGTATTGCAGTAAAGGGAAACATTACAAGAGACAAAACTGGGGTTATATTAGTCTTCCTTTCTAGCAGTAGACATTTATTTACATTTCTCTATTGAAATGAGGAGAACTGGATAGCTTTAACCCTTATAAATTATTTACAGAATTCAAACTTTCATTTAAATTTCAAAAACATGAAATTTAGAAATAGGCCTGAGCTCTGCATTATGTTCCAGAAAGAGAGAGAAGTCCCAAAAAGTCTGCAGATTTATACTTGATCCATTTTGTGACTGTTTAAAACATAAATAAAAAACCCTTATTTTAAATATATCAGTGCAATGAACAGCATGCTAAACAGGGCTTTTTTTTCTTTCCTTGCTTTTCCATAAAATTTCTTTTGGTTTGAGCTTTGATTCTTTTAAAAGCCTTTCTAAAAATGTTTAAGATTTGGCTGATGAAAAGCAGCTGATTTCAAAAAGGACTATTTGTGTAATTTTGTACTGACTTTCAATTTTCCCAGATGACAGCAGAGACAACATTTTGGTATTAAAAGATGCCAAAATAGAAACCCATAGACATACTTTCAAACAAAGCAAAGTATCATGGCACTAATAATAGCACGGGTTTGTTAAAAACATTCCATAGTGGATGATCCTGTTTTGTCCCAAACCAAATGCTTACCAACATCACAATTAATGATACTTATTAGCAAAACAGCTATTCAACAAATGCAGACTATTTATCAAAATAAATGAAAACATTAATTTCAGTTATAATAGAGCAAAATTTGCAAAAGCAAAAAAAAAAGAAGACTCAAAAACATCATCTAGAAATAAGCCACCTTATTTAAAAGAAGAATAAATGTAAAACAATGATCCCTCAGTTGCTTTTGGTTAACCTTCATCTCTTTTAATCTCCCTGGCAAAGTAGACTTTTCAGGTTATATATTATGGGTTTTACTTTAACATTTCAGCTGGTGCAGTCATTTCCAATCTTCCAAGACATTGTATTTTTTTCTTTTCCTTAGGGTAGATGGCTTACATTTTGACCCTAATTCATCAGTAGAGGCAGCACCCCATAGTGTGCTGTGTCTCTGTGTATAAGGAAGTAGCAAGATGATGAAATAAACTCCTTTGCTAGTTCCATCCATCTTTTTCTCATCACTCAAAGACACTATTAAAAACATAGCCACTTGAAAATAAGACAATACATAATCATTCTCTTTGATGTTTGTAGAACAGTTAGGAACTGCAGTCTAGTCCCTAACAGTTTAGTTTCTCATTAATTCTGCTTTCCCTGAAAACTCTGTGGAACTATGTTAAAGGCATTTTACCTGGCTTTCCAGTATAACAAGGTATATACAATCCCACTGTGAGTTCCCATCTCAGGTGATTTTAGGTTATTCCTAGTAAAGCTTAGACTTTAGACTTAGGAAAGTATTTTTCTGCATTTTGTTTCTTGTTGGGTTTTTTTGTTTTTGTTTTTTTAGATAAGCCATTGCATAAAATGCTTGTTTTCATAGGTAGGAAGAATCCAATACAAGGACTCTGAAGAGACCTTGCAACATGTCTCCTTACTTGAAGTAAAAGTTTCACAACTATAGCCACTCGGGCTTCAATTCAGCAAGACATTTATGTATAGGGGTTGTTCACTTAATACAGAATAAATGTACGCTTAAACTCTTTGACTTGAAGGCAAGTCCATTGTCCAGCTAATTCTAGGACCCATGTCCAAAATTCACCTGTCTTACCAACTGTTACACTCCCTGAGAAGGTGAAAAGTAGCAAAAAAAGATGAAAGATGGTACGAAAAAGTAACTGTGAAGGATACGTAGTCCTCTTAGGATCCATGAAAAGTATTAAGCATGATACTATGGTAATATGGAAAGAGTTCAGCAAACACTGAACACCATTTCAGAATCAAAGTAATCTGACTTCCATTGATGGGCAGACTTCAAAATAACCTAGACTCCTCAGCACTTTTCCCAATAAACACATTTCTTTTCACTGCAAGCTGATTAAAATAATCTGCCCAGTAGATCTGTAATGTAATTATGTAACTACTCAGTGCAATATGTGGCACTGATGTAGTTTCAGATTTGGAGGCAATTTCATTATAAACCTTTTGTAAAATATTCTCAGAGTTCCTGATGTACAGAAAAGAGCAGTCAATTTCCTATAAAAAGGAATTTATTACAGCCAGTCCAAGAAGGGTGTATTTTCTATATTCAAATATTAGAGTCCTTTAGAGACTTTGTCTTGAAACTGCAGTCAGTTTTGCCTGACTTGTTGAATTGATACTCTGGAATATTATAAAATAGGAAGAAGTGCCTTCATTCAGAGGGAGTGAAAATAATGATCTTGCAAAGTCTTAGTATTTTTGATTTTTATTACTCTTTTCGGGGTTTAAGTGTTAACTTTTGATTGGGAAGGGTGTTTCAGTAACTGGAAGAAGGTGCTTACAGGAAATACTTACCTGTAGATCATAGAACACAGAATAGTTTGGGTTGAAAGGGAACTTAAAGATCATCTACTTCCAACCCCACTGCCATGGGCAGGGACACCTTCCACTAGCCCAAGTTTCTCAAAGCCCCATCCAGCCTGGCCTTGAAAACTGCATGAAATGAAATTGCATTTCACTTCCTGACTTCAACTGAACAAACTTGAACAATCTACTTGAACACTGAAGTGAAATCTACTTGAACAATCTACTGAAACTGAAGTGAAATTTTCCTGTTGGTTCATGATATGAGGTCACCTTTTTATCTGTAATTAAAAATGCACAAAATAGAGTGAGGCAGTTAAAAGCTGCAGATGTGCAATTCAAGTAAGTCACTTCTCACAGATTTTCATTACTTTATTCACCAGGACTTTTCTTGTGCATTTTGTATTATGAGTACTTAATATGTGAATCTGTGCTACTTAAACTAGGTCTTGGTCTATTAGCATAACATCCAGCCTTAAAAAAAATCTAGTTTACCAATATAATTTGTGAAATACATATTCATAGGATCACAGATTTGTTAGGGTTGGAAGGGACATCTGGAGATCATCTAGCCCTATGATTTTTGTCTCGAGAGGTAGTCAAGGAACATCTTTCAGACTGGTGGATGGGTGCCTCAGAGCCCCTTAACAGAGAGTTTCCCATTACAGTCACTCAACATTTATTTTTACAGTAACCACCATGTGCTTCTGGTGCAGGTTCTCCTTGTTTGCCTTGCTCACAGGCATCTAAAACCTCTAAAGCATCATACCTGATTTTGGTCTGAATGTTGGAGGGTGGAGGTTGGAGCCCTGCTTTTGCCCAAGGTGTCTCAAGCTCAGTGTTATCCACTGTAGGTGTATGGTTCTGGAGCCACATACCTACCTCTGTTGTTTCAGTCCCTCTGCTACCATACAGCCTGTTATCTGTGTCTTGTAGTGCAGCCACCTGCCACAGCAGGTCATCCACCTGTGCACACTTTGTGCAGGTTGCAGCCTTTCCTCCAGGAGAAGTATCTGGGCATCCATTGCAAGCTCCCAGCTGTACTGACATCTTCTTCTGTACCAGTTCTGTCTGAGTGGCAGCATCCAACTTCTCAGGGGCTGCCTCAATAGACACACTGGGTTTGGCACTGAGATGGGTGCCCACCCTCATGGCAGAGACCCTGAGCACTCAGCGCTCTGGTGTGGACCTCCTGAGCACTTAGGATTTACCTGAGGTGTGGACCTACTTGCAGAATGCAGCAGCACCTTTCCTGTGTGCCCTGCCTACGGAAACTTCCATGTCATTTTTGTGTCTTCTGAGCTAGATGTTCCTGCAGAACAGTTATCTGTTCCACTGTTCAATACAGCATCTTACAGGAGAAGAAATTAAGCTCTCACAAAACAACTAAGCACATTGCTTGTAACTTGGATTAGCTGCATACGGAATGAGCTACTGAAACACGAATATATCAAAGTAATCAAATATTTCAAATAAACTACAGTAGAACAACTTAGAATTTGTTAGAAATATTTATCCTAATTAAACCTGTTTTCAGTTAATATTTTCTTCCTTTTGTCCACAGGACATTGCTAGCCCATAATTAGGTTATTAATTATTTTTTACTGAGAGCAGTCTGAAAAATCTGTTGCTATTTTTCACGTGCATAAGTTTACTTATTTTCAGCTATGTACTTTCCCTTCCTGAAGGCAAATAGCTGTTACCTTGGTACTTCCCTGACCATTAGGGAGAGGAAGGCTTTTTGTTTGTTTGAATAAGATGTTTTATGACCACAGTCTAGATGTGAATGAGAGTGGGAGTATGTACTGGCCTGTGCATTTATACATACACACTAAAATATTGGAAATTAGATTTTTACTTAGAAATTTACAATTCTACATTAAACCATTAAAACACAGAAAAAAGGTTTGGACTTTTGTCATTTAGAGTATCCCTGTGTTGATACAATTTTTGCTCTGTAATATATTTATAGGCATAATATAATGATGTAGCAGTCTCACCCTTTTTGATTTATGGTTTCTTCTTCTTCTGCCTCTATAAACCCCAACACTTGTGGAGGTGAGTCAGTCTTACACAGCATGCAGCATGAACCAGAAAAATCCTGTTATTAATCACTGGCAAAACATAGCTTATTCTCCGTAAAAGGGACACACTGGCTTTTGAAGCTCAGTCCAGTCACACCACCCCTAGCTGGCAATAGTCAGTTACGCTTCTCAGTGTAACACTGTGCTGTAGAATGTCTGTCAGGAATTGTGTATTGGATCCAGCTAATGGCAGGGTGGTACAAGAGGGGAGCCTGAGTCAGGACTGGGTGGCTTGTCCCTTCCAGTGGCTGCTGCTGCTGCTTCCACAGCTGCATGGAGAGACAGTGGCCAGCACCCCCAAAGCCTCAGCGCGGCTCTGCACGGTGTTTAGGAAGCAACAGCTCTTCCCACGCAGCTTTGTACTGCAGTAATTTCAAGACAACTTCTGTTGACTGCAAACATTAACATTGCTTCAGCTAGTCTCACATTCTGGTGTGAGTGTCTATCACCATAAAAAGATCCTCTGTGTCTGTTTCTTGTCTGTTTTTAAATATGCAGTCGTGCAGTCATGCTGCCCGTTCCTGCTGAGCCTTACACTTAACTACTTGTAAGTACAGTACTGATATGGCTGTGAAAAAGCACTGAAAATGGCACAGGCTGTGCTCAGGAAATATGCCAGTTTAAACGCATTCAATTTTACTTCACTTCTTGTGGAAATTTAATCCCTTAAGTCTTTATTCTTAAATTTCTCAATTTGATTTCTTTCTTTTTTTATACAGGGTGAAAAAAAGATCAGATTTAATAGGTGCCTTTAAATTAGAACCTCTTTACCTGCAGCATCACCATCAGGAGTCTGGTAATTTTATAATTAAATGAGATGATTATTATTATTTTGTTTGCTCTCTGATATCTAATGGAAAAAAAGGACTTAAGATGAAAACACCAATTCTTAAGCTACCCAAGTTGTTTAGGAGGCTGTTTCCATTTTCTGAGTACTCTAGGGAGCTAAGCTCATTAAAGTGCAAATACATGTCTAGTGAGATTTTAGTTAGTTAAAAGCAATAGAAGGAGAGTAATTTCATAAAGCACTAGATTACTACTTTTGTATTGGGATTTCCCCAGTTTCAGACTTACCACTGATTGACTGCAGGAGTGTTGAGAAAATTTTTTTGATCTTTTGGCTGTCAGATAAACATTATTGGGTGTTGTATGACAAGTCCCTTAACCTGTCTTCCCCAACACATCTTTCTCCAGAATGATTTCAGGATCTGATTTGGTTTTGGAGTTTCTGAGGTCTGTGACGTTTTTTCTTAGTTATTCATGCAAGTTCTGATTCAAATTTTTCAGAAACCCATGTGAGGAGCAAACACTCCCTGAAACTACAAAGAAGGGGTGAACTGTGTTTGCTGTCTGTGCTCTGCTTTTGAGTGATGGTTTTCTGGGACATTTTGCTGTTGCCCTCATGCTCTGACACTGGCTGTAGAGAAAGGTGGTAAGAGCAGACTGTCTGTCTTGTACAAAATGCTCAGGAAAGCTCTTCACAAAATGCTCACAAAGGACTTAAAAACCTCAGGCTCTGTACAAAGCTCCTTAATGGATTAGTGCTGGTCCTTGCACATACCTAGCAACTGCAGAGCGGTATTTGCCCTCCTGAAGCCCATTTTTACACATTTGGTTATTAACTGAGTAATTGTGAAGAAGGTCACAGCAGTGCAGTGTCAACATGTGGTGGAAGTTCCATCATAACTTTCTGAAGAGGCTGAATCATCTGTAGAAGGTCTTACCATATACTAAACCTCATCATTTTCCTGGAATTGCTGGTGCTCGTCTGTGTTCAGAAGTGTATCCTGTTATGGCTATGAACTCATTGACATTTAAATTAATACCATCCAGAATTCCACTATTCACTAAAAAGCCCTAGGAAAAATGGATTCATGTGCCTTAATCCTGAACTGGCATAAACCTTGCATTTTATTCCTTTCTTCCATTTCCAAGCAATGCAAACTTAGAACAGTGCAGCAAACAGGAACATGCAGTAATTCTGGAGCTGAGGTCCACCCTCTAAAGGCTCAAATTGTTAAGAAAAAAAAATACTTTTTTTTTTTTTGCCTTTTAAAATGAAAAATACAAGTTACAGCAAATACACTTAAGGCACTAGCTTTACTTTACATACATAAAAAATATTTCTCTTCAGGAGAAAAAAATCCAGCCTTAACTAAAATGAAAGTATGTTCTTGGGACAACTGATAGTGCTGATACAAAAACTTTAGGTCTTACCTAGGTTAAATAACATTTAAAGAAAATCAAACCTTTCTTAAAAACAGGTGGTTTCGGTAAGGCCACCTAGTTGATCTGAAAACTTTATCATCCCAGTTGGATAAAGAGTTTTTTAGCCTTCATGTTGCCTTCAGAAGGGTAATAGCATATTATGTGATCTAACATAATGATTTCAAAGAGATCAGCTGATTACTACCAGTCTAGGAATGCTATTTTTTTTTTCTATGCTCCATTCCCATTCGATATCAATTTTCCAAAGAGTTGGACAACACTTTTCAAGTGCAAATGCCTCTGGTTAAACTTCCAACCCACACTTACGCCTACAATAAACACAGTCAAATTTGCTACACAAAGGTGCTGCAGTACTCATTGATCCCTGTGTGATTTATGGAATGTCAGCACTCCTGGAAATACGACTTGTATGGAGGATCTTGAATTCTCAGTATTCTCACGTATCAGAATTCCTATCCTGGTTTACTAAGTAAATGAAGTAGTATTTCTGAATTTGCTCATCTCTCATTCAAGAATTTAAATGAGCGGAAAAATATCTCTATCTGTGAGCAATTACTCTTAATAGCCATATGGCAATTATATGTGTCCCCAAGGGGAGAGTCTTTATTTTGTCATTAATTATAATTTTATGTGATTTGCATCATCACACCAGGAAGATTATACTAGCTTGCCTGGCAACCCAGGATATAGGTCAAATCCTCATGGCAGTGTTAGAAGAATGCAGCTTTATACTCTATTGTGAACACCACATATGCTCCCACAATGCAATTCCTCCTGGTTAAATACAGATGTAAGACTGAGGCTTGTAATCAAGGAATCAAGGACTAATCATTGATTACATTCTGCTTCACAGCTTGTGAAAGGCGTTGTTGTGGATCATTAGACACAGCCCCTTACAGGAGCGTAGGATTATTTATCTGTCACCAGTTGCTTTACTCTGCTTGCTCTACCAGTCTTGCAGCTATCAAACAGAAATGGCTGCTACAATGCAGAAGAATATGAATGTTATCAATTTACCTTGTTGCCACGCAGAGACAACCACATTAATTTCCTGAAGTCCAGGAACAGGTTAATGATTGTTGGTTGTTTTGTGGGTTTGGGGTTTTTTACCACCTGGAAACCAACATAGTAACAGGTTAAAGAACCCAATGGCCTTCTGTTACAGGGGAAGGAGGATCATGCTTTTTCCTGTGCTTTGGCTGTATAAATGAGAGAACATTGGCAAGAGAGCTTGTAACACAGGAAAAAGTTTTTTGTTTTTTTGGGTTTTTTTTCCCCCTAGAAAACAAAGGCTGCAAATTATGTAAATGGCATAGACTGGTCAAATTCAGAAGCTACAGTTCAGCCTTCCAGTTGACAATTCCAGGAGTACTTAGCATTTTCCCAAGGAATCCAAGTACATACTCTCCTATGAAGCTTTTACTCCACTGCAGAGAAATAAAGCAGAATAAGGAAGCTAAGCAGATGCTTCCTAAAAAAAGTGCTTTAAATATTACATCAGTTTAATTTCTGTCACTGACTTACAGCAAGTAACTATGTTCAAGTTTCCTTTACTGTGAAACCAGTTTAATTCCTTGATTCAAAGAAAAGGTAGGTGAATCCTGACACTGTGTGCTTCTATAAAGGATAACTAGTAATGCCCTCTACTTGCCTCCCTGGACTGCTTTGTGGCTTAGTCCATCTGTGTTTGTAAGGGGCTTTCACTACATCAGAAGAAAAGCCATTAAAAATTGCAGAATGCTATTCTCCAAGCAGGAACAGGTCAAATTCTGAGTCAATTTTTCCAGCCACGTATTAGACATGTTGAAGAATTAGCAACAAATATATGTATGAGTATAAAAGGTATTTAGAAGTGGATTATTTTTAAAAGTGTTACCAGTACAGTAGGGTAAAGGTGATGACATTTCATAGCAGAGCATAAGTTATGAAGTGAGTCTGGGGATCCTGCAAACTGTTTAAACCAAAATTAATATTAGTTGTTTTATCTACTGCTTGTTTTCCCTAGAGGAAGAAAATAAACATAATATTTATTCTGTCATCTCCATAGTATCTGCAGTATAACACAAAGGAAAATAGTGTTTCTTCTGTAAACTGTTTGTTAGTAGCATATTCTGACGAGCTAAGGAATGAAGGTTATTACAAGCACCTGCATTTAACATGCTGCCCAGTACCCAACTAGATATTTAGTGGTCCTGTTGACACTGATGATGCTGAAGTTTGTAGCAGATGTAAAGAGTAGCTAGGATACAGCTTTTTCAATAACATTAGAATGACTGAAGTCTTTGGCTGTTGTGATGATGATGGAAAGTGAACATTTTTTCTTTAATTTCCAGGTCTTGTAACAGATTATCGGGTAAGTACAGCACCAATGTAATAACTAATACTATTACTTGTATATATTGGTATTTTTAGGACTTCCATTTCTCATTACTGTCATAAACCTCCAAACTTTATGTTTCTTTCCAAGAAGGATGCAGCTTGCTAAATTTTTAACATTCCTCGAACAGAAATTTGGTTTTTTGTTTTTTGGAAAAAAAATTGTTTAAAGACAGAAATTGTCTTGCATGTGCAATATCTTTAGATTTAGGCAGTAGAAAGAAATTTCCTAAAGTTGTGGGTTTGGTTTTTTTTCTTTAACATAGTGAATAACACAATTTAAAAAAAAATAAAAGCATCTCTATTTTAATCTTTTACCATGGAAACACTGTTGTTTTGAAATGGAAAACGTGCCTGTCTTTGTATATGCTAGCCCCACAACTTTAAACAAGCCAATGTACATGAGTTTCTCAGATACTTGATTTTCTAACACCTTTGAGGAGAATTTAGGATGCACAAAGAAAATTTGGTTTGCCTCATGACCCTTCCATTCTGACTCCAACCTCCTTTGCCAATTTTAATTTGAAAATTTTGAGTATTAAACGGTAATAATAAACAGGGATTAATAAACCAGGAATGGATATTTCTACTATTACTTGACCCACCTCTGGCAACTGCCCATAGGATGTGGCAATGTGCTTCACTTCAAAACCATGGCAGAACGTACTTTCTGCTGTGTCACTGCAATGGTGCCTTCTGACACGGGCTCTTCTCTCTGGTTGCAGCACTGGCAAATCCCCCTGGGCAGGAGGTTCCGCTCCCTGAAGCTCTGGTTCGTGCTGAGGCTGTACGGGGTCAAGGGGCTGCAGGAGCACATCCGCAAGGTGACTGGCATTGCCTTCTTGGGTACCCTGTGGTGGGACGGCAAGCGAAGATGAGCTGGCCATCTACCTACTTTCCATGACTTCTGTACACATCAGAAGGCACAGGAAAGTGTTTTAGGCAGCTCAGTTCAACAGGGGTGCTGCTCGTTTGCCCCATGTGAGGTCGCAATTTCATATGATGGCAGGATTAAAGGTGCCATCCATTTTGTGCTCATCTTTAGGAAAGAAGAGTCTAGCAATTTGGAATTTCTACAGTGTGGTACCATAGTTCCCTCTCAAATTAAGCCGGAGCACATCCATGGTTTTGTTGTGGAAACACATGGATATATTACTTCTTTGTTTTATTAGTGTGCATGCATTGTTAGCATGTTTAGATTATGATTAAGGGATACAGTGGCTTATCTGGCATGTCTACCTCTGCTGTTGCTTTCTTTCCTGTTTAAAATACATTTTTTTTTAAAAAAAGAATGTGTACAATTTACAGTTTGTTAATATTTGTGTAAGTACTAAGTTTATTCTTGATGTAAAAAGGGGGGTTTTTTAATCACTAAAAAACATACGTGGCGCCAGTCTAAGTTATATATGTACTTCCTCTGTAGCAGTAAAGTCAAATTCAAGCATACCTTTTATCTTTATGAAGTTCAGGGTAACCTCTAGCAAGGAGAGATCCATGACTTGGCTCTAAATATTTACAAAAATATCCATTAGCTAAGGGCCTAGCCTAGCATACCAAATTCCCTGCAGACGCACATTCCTTTCAGTTGTGGTACTAAACAGAAGAATTCCTAAGAAAGGCTTTTTCCACTCTTGTAAAATCACTGTAGAAGGAAGTATCTTTTGATTTGGAAAGGTTATGGAGGGTACCCTCTTTGCTTCTTATTTTAATCACACTATAACTTTCAACTCTACAAATATCAAAACTAGATTTTTATCTTTTATGAGGCTCTCAGAAATAAATTTTGGCAGCTGTGGCAATCCTGGTGTTCTTGTATCAATCATCCTTGTATCAGTCTGATACATATCCTTCTGATGAAAAATTGATATGAGGTTTGTTGTCCCTTTATTAGTATTACCATTACCATTCCTAGTAGGATTCTCTCTCAGGTTAGATTTCTTGAGACTGCAATTATTGCAGTATGATGCTTTTTTTAAGTAGGGCTAAATCTCTCACTGGGAAAATAGAGGGTTGAAAGACTCATATCAATTGCATGGCCTTTTGCCCGGCTGGTTCCCACAGGTCGGTATTTACATTCAACAAATTCCCTCTTTCCCTATGTCCCAGGTATTTCCCTGAATGTCCAGCCAAAAGCTGTTTGTCTTCGTAGAATCATAGCTGAGGAACAAGCTTTAATATTTTCCATGGCAATACAGTTCAGGAAGGCTAAATAAATGAATCTTTCCTTAAAGATACTGATTCCTAAGTAAAACCCTTGTATGTTTCCTCATTTGTAAAGGTAATTCAGACAGCTAAGATTTCCAAGGGCTTGTTGAAATGACTGTGTTTGGTTTATATTTCATTAAGGACTAAATTGTTCTTCAGTATAGATATAAAAATAAGTTATGAAAGGGAAAGAGGGATAATTAAGTGAAGAATTTGTCTCACTGTATGCATCTTCAAACTGGAACCGTTAAATTCATTTCTCCTCATACCCCCTTGCCCACTCCCAGTGAATGCTGGTTCAGTGGGTTACAAAGCATCTTTAAAAAAATTGTAATTTCTATCTCCAACAAGCCTCTGTTGAACTTAAATTTCAAGAAGTAATTGCATTTCATTTGCTCCTTGCTCTGGCAGAATTTGAAGTATCTTTTGTGAGTTTTCAGCTATGCTGGTAGAATTATATCACTAGCTGCAAAATAAAAATTAAAAATGTGTTTCATATCTTGTACGTTTTCCTCTCTTCTCAGGAATTATCATGAGCTCCAGGTAGATTGTGATGACTTTTCTTGTGGTAGAGTAGTAATGAAGTATCTAAACCAGCCTGACACTGGTTTAAATTCTTAAACCTACAGACAACTTTCCAAATTAAAATAATTTTGAATTTAGTTTCACTTGTTAACTGAAATTTAACATTGCTCATCCCCGTGCCTGGCCTTGAGAAGCTGCTTTCTTTTAAACATGATGTAACATCTTGCAAATAACAGTTTTTATATTCCCATTGCTGGCCAAGGCAGTCCCAGGCAGTTCCTGGATGGTACTGTCTCCTGTGTACTTGGGACTTTAGCTGGGTTTTAAGGGAAGCACCGTAGGTGCCAGAATTATTTCTGAAGCTGTATATGGTGACTTGGAGATGCATTTGAGTGGGTGATAGAGTGGACAGAGGTAGAATGAGAAGAGGCCTAGGAACAGTGGCAGAGGCAGGTATTGCAACCTTCCAGTGGAGAGCAGCAGGGCTGCAGCTGGGGAAGCAGGAAGTGCGCTCTCTCTCTCTCTCTCTCTCTCTTGTATTATTAAGGAGTTGCCCCGGGGAAAGGGTAACAGAGTCGGGCAGAAGAGCAGAGGTTTGAAACAGTTCCTTGGGCTGGAATCTGTGGAAGGAGATGCCTATGTTTGCTCCTAAGTCATGGAAAACTCTAGGAAGATCTGTGCAGTGTTTATAGATTTCTAGTTAGGCTTCTTTTGTGCAGCCTGGTGTTACTTACAAAGGGATTTGAGATTTTCAATAGTGATGAGCTTCTGACATGATATAGAGGGAAAAAAGAGTGTTTATCCTTAAGGAGCCACCCTCTTTGTTGTGTGTTAGCAAGTTTCTGTGTGCAAGACAAAAGACATCTGTAACTATCTCTTCACAAACTTTTTTTTTCTTGAGGTAAACTGTCACTAAAATTATTTCCCCCCCTCTTTTATTAGTATATTTTAAGGAAAATATGGTTTTTGTGTTTGCAGCCTTAAGGTCTACATCAAAATGACTGGATAACCACTGCAACTTGGCATTTGCTTGAGGATGCCATTTAGGAACTAAAATATTCCTGGGAGATGAGAATGTGTGACTTGGATTTAGATACAGTAATTTTTTTTTGTTTTCCAAACATTCCGGTTATGCACTCTCTTCACACACATCATGCGTATTAACCTATTGCAAAGTACAGGTTTTAAAGCAGTGGTAAAGGGGAGGATAGTCATCTTTGAAGGATGTGGGGAGAGACAAATACAAATTTTGGAGGTAAGTCCCAAAGCCACAGAGGAGATGTAAAAAGAGGGCAAAACCAACAAAAGCAGTCTTCTGGACTGATGTCAACCACTCAGAGTCCGTATAAATGTGAAATCCAAAGGGCATTTGTAAATGGCCCATTTGCGAACCGCTTGACCATCTATTTATTATTCCTTTGTTGGTTTAAGCCCTCTCAAAGAGCTCAGAAGTATTTTGAGACATTTAGGAGTTAGTGTGTTTTTATATGCAATCTCTATGAACATTCTGACTCAGCTGAATCCTCCTTAAGACCAGAAGTAACCAGTGTACTGAGGATAATGAATTCCATTAAAAATTAACAGTAGAGTCCAAGAAGCTGGAACTGTAAAGAACAGCAATGCTAGAGATAGCATTTAAACTGGAGAGTGGCACAGTCCAAGTGCCTGTTAAGAAGACTCTTTTGACAGCGTTTTCCTTCAGTGTAGTGGGATGCAGGCTAAGGTAGGAAAAGAGGTGAAATCTATAGGAGAAAAAGTTTGAAGTGATAAGACTAGGCCAGTATGCTTAACTGCATATACACAGTAGTGTAACTCTAATGCTTCAGAGAAGGTCCCTGCAATCAAAAACTATTTTAGCTCTTGAAGGCTTTACCCAAAATTTAAAATTCATATTAAACACTTCAACGAAGAAGCATTTATTTTTATTTTTATTTTTATTTTTATTTTTATTTTTATTTTTATTTTTATTTTTATTTTTTTACAAATATATTTACAAAAATACAGATTTTTAAAAATAGAGACCACATCCTAGTGCCTCACAAGTTTACTGCTCCTATTATTTATTATATAAGACATTTCCCTTTATCCAGAATAACCAATTTATTTAGATCCCTTGTTTCCTTTCTTACTGCAGAAAAGCAATGGTTATTTACCTGAGATAATAGTGACACAAAAAAAATTCCTTACAAGCCTCTTTTTCTCAATCAGCTAAATTTCACTGTAATGACTGGGGCTGTTACTCTGTTCCTATATACCAACATATTTCAGGACACTAACACAGTCCATGTGATTCCACTTTGAGAACCCACACGATGAAGGGATTGCCCAAATGGTATTTCTAGAAACAGTAGTGAGTTGGTTTGTATATGTCCACATACACAGTCATATAAATTAAATCATATGTTTAATCATATAACAGCTCTAGATAAAATAATTTTGAAAAGTTAAATAATAGTTGAATGCCAACTTTAAGTTAATGGTGCTAGGGACACAGCATGACACATATGCCAAAATCGAAAGCATATCTTGAAGATTCAAGATATCCGTAGGTCAGGCTTGGTATGTACACATTCAGCAGAAAACTGAGAACAGCCTGTCAGTCTCTTACTTCTCCTTCTTTCCTATCTTCAGTTTCAGTGCCTGCAGTTCTCCAAACAGGACTTTATTTTCAAAGTGTACTTGCCTGTCTTGAAAAGCTGAGGCACTAAAGCCACACGTGTCCTCCTTTGAGTTATTGCCATGCTCATGTCCAGAGCGTGGGTACCGCTTTTGGACTTAAGAGAGGCACGTGTGATACCTAAATGCCCTGCAGTTTTACAGTGCTTGAACTTACAGGCTTAATAATATTTAACTTTACTGTTGCAGCAATCTTTGTAAGAGCAATTCAGGATACTAGCTTGTGGTTCAAAGGTGCAGGGCCGTGGGTAACTGTACTTTGGCAAAGCTATACACGTGAAACTCCAGTTAAATCACCACTTTCTCTCCTTCCAGTTCTGGAAAACCTAAAACGCTTGGTGCCCCCCAGCGTCTTTACTAATTATTGCTGTTTGTTAAGACTTGCTGTGGATAAAAGTATTTGCATCCAGACATGAATGCAAAATACTTCTAGAATTTTGGTTTGTGACTTAACTAAAAATTTTCTATTTTCCCTTGCTTTTATTTCTTTCAAATTCCTGAAAAATCATTTAGTTCAAAAAGTGAACATAAGTACCTGCTATAAAATGCATGGCTTGGGTCTGGAGTTTTCTTGTACAAACTTCTCACAGTAAGCCAAATCTTAAATGTTTGTTTTATTCAGTTCTTACCCAGATAAATTTGGATGAAATTCAGCTGTTGATTACATTCAGCTGGACAGCTGTGAAATTCTTATCTTATTGAACATGATTTGTTTTATGGCTTTGATTTCCAAGACATGGCAGGATTTTGCAGAGCTGTGTAAAAGACATGTTTCATTAAAGCTATAGAACTTGAGGATCGGAGGAGACAGTAAAAGACCATTACAACACCTGTGCCTATTTCACATATGTTTTTCATGCACTTATGCATACAAGTATCTGTATGTATTAAGGTACTTCTGGTTGGATTTCACAGCAGTAAATTCATGCTCTTTGTATTAGCAGAACATTCAAATGCCTTCGAAGGGATTGGGCATTTTACTGGTCTCATTCCTGACTCAAAGATCTTTCAGGCTAATTTTAGAGAGAGATGATAAATGGATGCAACAAACAGCAGAGTGGAAGTGGTAACAACAGGAAAACTGGCTGGTTGCGTAGGGTACCAGTAAGCCCAATATGAAGGTTTTGAAGCAATGTTTTGATTCAATCTAAACTATGTTTTTCTATTTTAAGAAATAAAAAAACATCAGAAAGCTATGATTAAGATTGCAAAATGTGTTGCCTTTTTTTCCTTCTTTTTTTTCCCTTTTCTGTAATTTCTGTTTTGCCTTGTTTTTGTCCTTTTGGAAGAAGTTCCTGTGAGATGAAACATTCCACATTTAACCTTGACCCAAAGTGATATGTTTCATTTTTGTTTAATAGCTGTCCTTGAATTTACAAAAAGTCAAAATGCAAAAGCACGGGCTTAGTTGTTTATTTTTGTAAAATTATTTGCAATCCTAAATATATAAAAGCTGAAGAACCTTTAAACATGATTTTTAGATGTTTCAGATAATTTTTGGTATAGACTGGCTATTGCATGAAGACAAACTATAATTCAAATGGCTGGTTGCTGTTGTTGTCTTATCTTTTTTGTTTGGTTGGTTGATTGGTTGGTTGGTTGTTTTTTTGGGTTTTCTTACGATAGTGAACACTAAGCTAATGATAAAGCCAGTAGGAGGAGGACTGGATAAAGTACTGCAGGTACCTGATGAGGATATGGGTTGGTTTTTTGAAAGTGCTTTTAAATTCATCTTCTATTTGGAAGAAAGCAAAGCAAAACATGATGTGAGTATGCAAGTATCACTGACTGATGCTAAGACTTCCCAGCTGGTTTTTAGTATGTCTGTTGGTATTTTTCCTATTTATTTGAATTTTGGTTTCATCTGCTTCAAAATAATTGCTCTGGCTTGGTGCCCAGTGTCATTCGTTTTTGCCTTGGTAACTTCTCAACAGGTTTGCTGAGATTTGCTATCCATTTTCCTGATTATACTGCCATCAACTTTCTTTTCAACTGAACCTGAGCACCCAGGTCAGAATAGTGAGCAAGTTCTCCCTTTCTTCACAGATTTCTCATATTAAGTGAGCTATTCTAAAAAAGTGTATCTTTCCAGCTTAATTTGCACTGAAATTGTGACAATTTCTTCCCTGTATATCTGTCCATTTTCCCCTTTCCCTCTAATGACTTCTGGACTTTTTAGCCATTCCCAGCTAAAACTAGCAGTGGTATAAAAACTAAGGGAGAATTATTAAAATTATTTAGTCTTAATGTGGTATCTTATCAAATTGTGCTGAAGTGTCTCAACAAGTAAACCAGTACTGCCTATGACAGACTGAGATACTAATACAGCAATGGCTCCATATGGTCTCTGGAAGTCATAAACGGGATGGAAGTTAACACAAACAGATGGCAATATGTGAATATTATCACACATCAGCAGAAGGAACAGAGCAAAAGAATGGCAAATACTTCAGCACACCTTTTCTCTTGGTGGATCAAATGAATACAATATAGATACTCTCTTTCTCTTCTCAGCATGTCCGGCTGTCGCACCAATTTGAACACTTAGTCCTTCAGGATGAAAGGTTTGAGATCTGTGCTGAGGTTGTCTTGGGACTGGTCTGTTTCCGGCTGAAGGTGAGGCAGCTAAGATCTCCTATTTCTTCTCTCATGTTTTATAGCAACACCATAACCTGCAATTGAATACAGTCTTTGTAGTTAATAGACTTGATTATTTTTTAAAGAAAGTAAAGGGAACTTTGTTTAGAACAAAGTAGATGAAAAAAAAAAAGCTTAAGACAATTTTGTTAAAACCGAATCAAAAGCATAAGAGAAATTAAAGCATATTAAGGTATGGAAATACATAGTCAAGGCAAACAAATGTTGTAACCAGTCATCAGAATGACTGTTACATTTCAATGCATGATGAGCTTTGATAAAGATGATTGTTTCTGTATATTTCCCTAGACTCCTGTATATGATGAGTGTGTATTACCTGTTTCTTGTCAAATTATTTTCTTATTATTTCTCCTTTCTTATTTACTTAATATTCAATTTTATTGAAAAATTAATGTCATAGATGAAAATTAGAGCACTAAACACTTTTTTATTGTTTTCTTTAAAGACTGCTTTTTTATCTATAAAATTCTGTGCTCGAACTGGGAAAATTGAAGCAAGATATGTTTAAACAGGTTATATGGGAGGCCAGCTTCCCAACTGCCCTTGGCCCTAGTCTGCTTTTTATTGCTGAACATGATCTTTTTGCCCTGTTTGGCTTTTTATTCCCCAAAAGCTCTCAGAGTGCCAAGTTCATTGATGTAGAGACCTTGCCCAACAGAAACTAGAAAATTCATTCTGCACTTGGAGCACAAAAGCTGTAGTAGTTGGGAGAGCTCATTTGTTTTAATCAGACATTAAAAAGGGATCAGTGTCTTATTTTAGGTAATGAACACATTTTTCAGAGGAACTTTCAGCTAAAGCCTCTGTAAAGGACTGGATTGTGACACTGAATCTGACCACCAAGTAACAATAATAATAACAGCACTAGTGTTTTCTAGTTAACATGATACCTAAATGAGCTTTTAGCTTTTCTGAAGGCTTCCAAGCACATCTTTTCTCCTTCTGGATAGTGTGGTATTACTATTTTTAACAAATTCTTTTCGCAGTCATTCAGTTGCCCCAGTTACCTGAGTTTGATGCTACTGGATGAAGAAGCTAACAAGTAAATAATAAAGTAATGGTGAATTCATCTGGAATAGGAAAATGGTTTTGTTTGAATTTATATTGTTTAAAATAAAATTGAAAAAGACCCTGGATCTAGGGGATCTGACAGATTACAGAATGTAGAGTTTTTTCAGTAAGTGGAAACACAAATATAATCTCTTTCCTAACAAGGACTTTTAAAAGATACTGAGGGATAGATTCTGTGGCTTTCATTGCTCAATAACAAAATGTTGGTTGCATCTGCTCTCTCACATGGAACTAGCAAACACTAGTTTTGCAGATCCAGAGACAGCTGTTAGTCAGTGCTCTACATTTACTTTGAAGGAACAGTTCTGGTGAAATAGAGCATAGCAACACAGGAATTGTCACTTTTGATCAGACCAGTAGCTCATCTACATCTGTTCTCCTGTCCCTCATGATTGAGAGGAAGAAATCACATCTAAAGGGAAAGGCAGTTTTACAATAGGAGGTAAATACTGGACCTTTAGTTAAGAAACCTTTGGACAAGTTGTAGAATAAAGGCCTGATTCCACTGAAAACCAGTGTAGAAAGAGCAGTGTTTTCATTTCTTGCCTACCTGATCCAAAAAAAGAAAAAGAAAAGTAGCAAGCTTTCAAATTAGGAGTTTTTATAGGTATTTTAACAGCTTTATTTGCTTTTTATGTCACTCCTTCAAAAATCTTTCTGTCATTTTTAGAATTTGTATTAAAATACATCTTAGAAGCAGGACATTTGTAACTTCTAGGTAGTTATAGTAGAACTAAAGGTCAGGGGACTTGAACAATATAATGCTGCATAACTATAAAAGTATGACATTTTTTTTCTTCCTTCCTTTGTTCTTGAGAAGCCTTTTTTTATTTTTTTGCTTAGCTGTAAATTTTACTTTTTTGCCTTTCACACTGTTGAGCAAATGGACTAATTACCTATGACTTTCATATTATAATTATTTCATCAAATATGTCATGCCAAAGGGTTAGTTTTAGGCCTCCTTGTCATGACTGCAGATGAATACAAGTCAAGCTAGTAATTTCTCCAAGGGGGTGAGAATGCTGTCTTATTGAAGCTCACAGAGTCAATCAAAGCTGGCTTCTCAAAGCTCTGGGAGAGGATTAGTCACTACCAACTTCAATTTGACGTGACACCCGAGTGTCACAGCAGCCCTAAGGTGGAGCTGTGAGAGTAGAACAGAAGAAAGATAAATGAATCTCTCCCCTTCCTCCCCTCACCCCTGCCAACTTAACATCATATAACTGCTTGTATTGCCTGAAAGTCACTGCTGTGCATTTGATATTAAAGGCAAGGATTGTCATTTTAATAATGCATGACCTTTGATAAGAAAGCAGGACATCATTGTCACCAGTGACTGACCTGTAATAGGTGGGGACTTGCAAAACACCAAAGTTGGTCCATTTTCTTAGTTAGGAGCAGTTCAGTTGCATAAATATCTCCTAGAACAGTAAGGCTAAGCCATGATTTTCAGGACATCACACAACATTTGTAACAACTTGTGCTAAGACAGAACAAGGTTTTGACTTGGGTTCAATTCTAACTCTTAATATGATCTAAAAACGTGAGAACGATACATTTATTCTTGCTGCCAATGGGAAACTGTCTGCCTTATGCTTTGGTTCTGTATGGAAAAGGCTAAGCAGGAAAGTCACAACTTCCCAGATTTGAGAGAAGGTGTTTTCTGATCAGGAAGTTTTCAAGAAGACCGATGCTGCCACAGTAACACAACTGCTGCAGAACAGGCGAATTTGGCCATTTATGACTCTTTTTCCACAGTCAGTGCTCAGGAAGGGGACACTGCAGTTGAAGTGCAGATGCTCCCAGAATCTCTTGCAATTGTGTGTTACCACCAGTGTAATAAAGAGAGTAAAGGATGCACAATAGCTAAAATACTTCCTCTGAGGGATTCTGTGATGGACAATGCTTATAGAACTTGAGGTAAATACTGGTTTAGGGTTTCCACTGATAACATGAAACCTACTTATGCCAGGGATACATTACCTTAAAAATTTCTTAATTAAGGGTAAGATTTCATATTCAAAAGACTCTCTCACAGCAGCCATGCTGAAGTGAAGACTGGAAGGCTTGTTTTAGGAAAGTCAGTATAGTTCACTGCAAAACTTCCTCCCATGTTTGTTTGATTAGATCCAAGAAGAGTGTAATAACATGGATACAATAATGAATGCTTTTAACATAGCTCACAACCTTAGGTCACAAAAGGGCAGCTGTCACAAATGCCCCAGTGTGAATACTGCTGCTAAACCCAAGGTAATCCATGCATCTCTTTGTGGCTCAAAACCTCCCTCTTACATCATCATCTTTTTGTGATCCTTTGATGGCAAAGCACTGAGAGATGAGAAGATGGCTGCTTGTTACTGGTGCTACATGGGCTTGGCTGCTTGGTGGGATTTACATTTTCCAGACTTGCTTCTGAAATTCATTGTCATATCCATTGAATTACAATGATTTCAGGGCTCAAATGAACTAAACGAGGCACTTCTTCAAAGCATAAATGATGCCAAGAAGATCCATCTGGTCCCATGCCACCTGCGAGAGAAGTTTGTGCTACGTTTTGCTATTTGTTCCCGCACAGTGGAATCCACCCATGTCAAGTTTGCCTGGCAGCACATCTCACAGCTGGCAACTGACCTTCTGAAAACACGGGAGCAAAACCACCACCAGCAGCAACAGCAGTGAAGTATAAGTGGAGATGAGGTAATTAACTGGCTTTCTCTGTGTTGCCAAGTTTTATTTTAGGCGCAGGTGGGAAAGTCAAACTATGAAGGAAAAAAATACAAAACCTGTAGTTATATAGCCCAGCTGCAGTAGCAAAATCCTTGCCAGCAAGTTGTGTTGTAACCTTAGTCATTCCTTCTCTGTACTGTAGTTTCATCTTGCCTGTTTCCAGATGCACATAGCCAAGGAGACTCGAGCTGTCATTTCATACCAGTTTGTAGTCAAGAGCATTTGTTCAACCAAGCAATGGAAATGGAAGGGTTGGTGCTCCCTCTGTTGTCCCCATTCACCTCTAGCATTCCCCCTCCTTTCTTCACAGATGAAACTGAGAGGTGTTTTAGCCAATTAATTTAACATTGCTACAAGTGCAAAAAGAATCCAAGTTGGGGAAGTTCAGTAACCTCTTCGGGTTCTAAATATGTTAATATGTTATGTTAATATCTGAATAGGCATGCATAAATGTAGTTGCCAGGATTTGGGGCACTATCATGTCACGACACACTTGCTGCAGTAATTTTGTAAACGAACAAAGGACTTCAAGACTTCCTTCACTGCATAGCCAGACCAAGGGGAATGAGCACTAACTGATTACTAATCATCCTTCTGGCAGGTTCTCTACTTTCCCCTAAATGGTTTGCTTTTAAAACAGTCCTTTTGTCAAATACCAGCAAATAGGTTATGCTGGCTATTGGTTTCCAGATTGGTCATTCATAATGAGGTCCCTGAAAAGCTCCTCCTGAAGAGTTTCGTCAAAAGTCATGTGCTACCTGGTATTCTGTGTTTTTAATCAAGTTATTATCAGCAGTGATTACTTGAAAATAGTCTGTAAGATATGTTCTGTGAAGCTGACTTGTGATTTGTTTTAATGGCTACCATTTTGATTACTTCATTGTGTAATAAATCTTTGACAAAATGTGCTAAGAAATGTGATGTCAAAAATGTTAGTTTCTCAAATTAGCTAACAAATGAGTAAACAAGTGGCAATAAAAATAGAAAGTAAGAGAACTAACCCCCAGAATCTGCTGTGGTGCCCCCATCAGTGGTTTTCTTTCATTAACAGTGATGAATGGAATATGAAAATACTGGAAAACTTCTTTCAGAGAAAGTCAAATCATATGTATTTGGCACAAACATTGATATGTCATCCTGTCAAAGGTGGGCACAGTAAAGAGCTAAAATGAAAGTTGGAGGTGAAAGTCAGAACAATATCAAGTCAAGAAGTACTTCTGCCATTTTAAAAACATAAATTCCAGACAGTTATTTCTGTGTAAATAAGAACAACATAAATAGCTGCTCCAAGAAAAATAATATGTAGGATTAACTTCTACATTTGCATTTCAATCTTCCTTTTACTGCTCATATTATCTTCAAAGCCTCTTGAGCAACTTGCACAATTATTCAGCTTTCTTCCTCCATCCCTTTCAAGTATACTTCCTATGGTTAGGAAGCTGCAAGTAGACCAGGGAACATGGATCAGGACAGTTAATCTGGCACATGGTCTGCTCCTACCTCTGTCTTTCCAGAAGACCTTAACAAATTTGAATATGGACCAGGTAGATTTTTCTGGTGATTCCTAATCTCTCACTTCTGGGGTGCAAACTGGAAAGGATTACTATTTCCTTAAGGAACTGATTTCCCTGGTAACAGATGAAGAAAGGGATGACCAATGATTTTGGTAAAATCCAGTAATATTTGAGCAGGTGACTGACACAAGACACTATTGTCAGCTACAGTGTCAGAAATTCTGATAGCATCGTTCTCTTTAGCAGAACCAATATGAAATCTAGCTTTTCTATGGTAGCACAATGCAATAGATTGGTAGACTGAAGAGACTGAAAAATGCTGGCAGTTGTTCCCTTTCTCTGTTATCATTTTTTTTAACAACATTATTCAGATCTCATGACCTGGAAAACAGTATTCATCCATAACACATATCTTCCACACTGATACAATTTTACAACTTTTACATTTTGAAAACTCTAGAATTTTGGAGCCTGAGAAGAATTACACCTTCTCTGTGAGACAGACCAGTATTTTGTATGTGAAATATATAACCAGGTCTGTCGAGGAAGAAAAAAAAAGGGAGAGAGATCAGATTTGGATCAAAGCTATCACAGAGTAAATCCAGGGTAATTCCACTGAGATGAAATGGAGTTGCTTTGGGCTTAGGTGACTATAATTGAAATTAAAAAACTGACTAATAAGTAGTGGAAAAGAAAGGCATAAGGTAAGGCACCACTAAACTGAACATAAGAAGATTCTGCTGGAAATCTGCTCCATGGAAACCAGAGCAGAGACAAAAGATGCCAACCTATGTGAGCCTCAAACTGCTGTAAAACTGGGATGCAGGCAGGATGCACATCCAAACCCAGGAGAGGTGAAATGTCCCCAACAGCCCAGAATTAGACATAGATCCCTTTAGACATTTGTGGGAAAATATTGCCAAAACTGACCTTCAGTTAAACATTTTTCAGTATCTGGGTATCAGTTTTAGAAGTACCTGTTGTCCAGATACCAAAACTCCTCTTGGCAAAGAATTTAAGATAAAGGCTAATTTAAAATATAGATGGAGTGGAAGTTAATTTTTGTTTTCTTTTTTAAAGAAGTGATGTAAGTAAATCTTCTAATAAACAGCAGTGATTAGACCCATGGAATTACATTTCCCCATGGCTAGCCCAGTACAGAAACCTGAAGTCCAGAGTTCTGTTTTTTCTGAAATTCTCAGATGATTCCAATATGTAACTAGTGAAGGCCTTCATAGTATTCAGTCTCTCATACCCCCTTTTCCCCATGTGATAATTCCTTCTTAGACTATTAATGTTAGGTCATCTGAAAAGGAAATGCGGGCTATGTAATCAACTCAAGAACAAGCACTGAAAAGAACATTTTGAAAGAAGAACATAACTGCTGTTTCTGTTCTGTAGCTTTGCAACGTATCTGTATGTGAGAAACACTGTATTTATATATAGTTAATGTTAACCTGGATTTATTGTGCCTTGTGTGCAAAAGCTAATACAGTCTGCTCCGATGAATACTGTCTGATATTAAAAATAATTACAAAATCCCAGAACTGTACTTTAGTAGAATATCCACATCTCAAGGAAGACTGTGGCTATTAGAGAAGGAGGGAAAAAACCTGACTTTTCAGTAACCTCAATTTATTTTTCTTAAACTAGCAGAGTACAGTACATTCTTAATGAGAGATTATGAATATATTTTATTACTGATGGTGAAATATTGAAAATATATGTATTTATGAAAGTATTGGTAATATATTATACTCTGAACTGCATTATAATTATTACATTTCCAATTTGTTCTTGCCTTTACATACAAGATTCTGCTCATGGCTGTTTTGTTGTTGTTGAAGGTTACCATGTGTGATGAGTAGCACTCATATTGAAATTGCCTTACAACAGTAGTCTAAACCTTGAGATGTATAAACTTGAATTGCTCAAAGACAGCAGCAAATGAGAAATAAAATTGAGAATCCTGAAGACCAGGGTGGTTAGTGGGGGCAGGTTAAATAACCATCAATGGATAATATCTACATAGCATATGTAAAGTTTGTATGTTCTAAATGGAAAAATAATCAGAAGTTTAATGCTCTAATTATAATTTGTGAGCTGTCGACTCCCTTTAAAATCTGTATCCAAAACCTACTGAAGAGACATATAGATTGTAATTGGCAATATTAATAAATGGAAACAAAACTAAGACTATTGTCTCTTTGTATTAACTAAGCTTTTCCCATCTCATTCATGCCAGATGCACTGTAAGAGGTCCAACTTCCCCACTCATATCATGTCAGTGCCCTGATTTTCACCACCGAGGACTTTTTATCAACATGTTCTTCAAATTACTTTACAAATGGGAGTTTGCAAATTTTCCTGCAGGAAGTTTCCTCCTCAGCGACAGGAGTCTGAAAAATACGTGGCCAGACCCTTCTGCCAAGTTCTGCACAGTCCTGCAGCTGGATCTGCCACTGGAGCCAGCTGCCCAGCTTCAGCTTTGGTTTGCAGCTCCAGTGCCATCAGGTAGGACAGGGAAGGGGCCCATGACATTAGCCCTGCCTGGCTGCAGCCTGTGTCCCCAAGGCTCCTTTGCTCCCTGCCCTGTGCAACCCCAGGGAAATTGGGCAAACATGCCTTGGGAAAAAATTGATGGCAGCAGAGTCACAAACTATATAAATGTTAGCCCAGCTGGGTCTGAGACGATGGCTTGCATACCAGCACAGACAGATTAATATGCTGTCTGCACTAATGGTGTAACAAGCCTCATGCCTAACAAAAACCTGACAGGAACTGCAGGAAAGGTTCCTCACGGGAAATGAAATGTTCACCCACACAAAAACGTCTCTGTTAATACCAGAGGTGTAACTGCAGCTTAGAGTGCTAATTTGCATCTAGGTTGGTGTGTTAATTTGAACGTGGGTTGATGTGATACAGCTGGGGACTCCACCACCACATTCAGTTCAGGGGATACATCCACCGTCTTTTGCCCTGTAAAACAGCATGTCATTCATCTTGTCCTTGTCAGAGCTGTTCTCCCAAAAAGGCCTGTCCAGCAGCTGTTGTTTTCCTGAGTGTTAGGCAGCATCCCCTTCTGACACTGCCCTGGTGGCCCCGCAGCTGGTGCCACAGCGGTAGAGATGATATACGGGGCCGTGGAGCTTAAGTGTTTGTGTGCGTAAGGGCCAGGTACCCATCACTGGCTGCGAAATCACCACCAGGGGAGCCTGGGCTTTATGCCTGGGCCATCTTTCATGGAACTTGCCTCCTGTGGAGCCCGTCCTGCGCGGAGAGCTGTTGCCAAGGACAGAGCTCGGGACGCCAGTGGCCTGGCTGCCTGTGAGCTGAGCAAAGGGCATCCAGAGGGGCTTCTGACTGAGAAGAGAGGAACCAACAGCGGGTAGCTGGGGAATGTTGATGGCAGGTGGCTGCCCTGCCATTCTGGGCTGCCATACTCGAGTTTGACACAGGAGGAGCCACAGCAACCCTGCTCCTTCAGTCACGGAAGGAGAAGGTAAAGGCCTCGCCTGCCTCACAGAAACTGCGCATCTCCACGTTTCCACACTACTGAAAATGGCCTGCATAGGCAATGAACGAGGCAGAACCTGTTACATTCTCCAGTCTCACCCTTCTCGGCTGCTCTGACCTTCAGCTGAGGACCCAGGCCTTTATCAGGAAGCTTTTTCCGAAGCGTGTGAGCACAGCTGGCAAGGCGCGGGAGCCGGGACACCAGCACCAGGGGGGCGCCCGGGGCCGCCGCCGGGGTTTCGGCGGGGGGCCCGGGAAGGGGGGGCCCGGNGGGGGGAGGGGAGCGAGAAAGGGCGGAAGAAAGGAGGGAGGGAGCTGCGGGACCTCCTCGGGGCTCTGGTCTCCGCTTCCCGGTGCCATGAGCGGGGACCCGGCCGCCGCCGGGCCGGCCAGGGCTCGTAAGATGAGGGGCCCTGACTGCCGGCTGGGTAGGGGCGGCGAAGGCTCAGCCGTGCCCGGGCAGCTTCCCGGCTGGATTCCTGGCCCGAGGGCAGTGAATGGGCGCGTGTGCTCGCGTGCTTGCCTGTGGTTCCCTGGCCCGCAGGCAGGCGTGCCCCGTGCTGGGCGTGCTCCTGTGTGGAGGCAGCGGCTCCAGCAGCAGCTCCCGCCCGCTCCGCGCTGAGGCGAGCAGCACCTCTGTGCCAGAGATCCCTTGGTGCCGGTGCTCGCATACACCTCAGCTTCAGGCATGCACACCAAGTACCATGTCCTCGTCTGGGAAGAGTCCTGCCCGAACGTGTGTGCATGTGGCTCTCTTGGACAGAAGTTGTAAGGCTATGAGGACAATTAGTAGGGATTAGAATAGGGGGAGAGAATATGATACTAGACAATGCTTAAGATGTATATAAATAACTAAAGGGAGGGTGTCGCGAGGATGGAGCCAGGCTCTTCTTGGTGGTGCCGAGCAATAGGACAAGAGGCAATGGGCAGAAACTGATGCACAGGAAGTTCCACCTGAATATGAGAAAGATCTTATTTCCTGTGCAGGTGACCCAGCACTGGAACAGGTTGCCCAGAGAGGTTGTGGAGTCTCCCTCACTGGAGATAACTCAAGAGCCATCTGTGCCATGTGCTCTGGGATGACCCTGCTTGAGCAGGGAGGTTGGACCAGATGATCCCTTGTGGTCTCTTCTAACCTTCCCCATTCTGTGAATAATCACACGANGCCGGGGTTTCGGCGGGGGACCCGGGAAGGGGGGACCCGGGAAGGAGGGACCCGAGAGGCACCCGGGAGGGACTCGGGAAGGACGGGTGGACACACGGAGAGGACGCGAGAGGGACAGAGGGACAGGGGGGGACACGGAGGGGCACGCGGAAGGGATGCGCCGACACGCACAAGGCAGGCGCGCGCCACCCCACGCGCGGCGGTTGGCGCGGATCCGGCCCCGCCTCCCGAGGCACGGACCCCGCGCCCATTGGACGGCGCGCTCCTCAGGCGCAGCCAATAGGGAGCGCCCGCACTGCCGCGCGCCATCCCTCCCAGCGCCGCGGGTGACGTCAGCGAAGTGAACCNAGCTCCCGCCCGCTCCGCGCTGAGGCGAGCAGCACCTCTGTGCCAGAGATCCCTTGGTGCCGGTGCTCGCATACACCTCAGCTTCAGGCATGCACACCAAGTACCATGTCCTCGTCTGGGAAGAGTCCTGCCCGAACGTGTGTGCATGTGGCTCTCTTGGACAGAAGTTGTAAGGCTATGAGGACAATTAGTAGGGATTAGAATAGGGGGAGAGAATATGATACTAGACAATGCTTAACATGTATATAAATAACTAAAGGGAGGGTGTCGCGAGGATGGAGCCAGGCTCTTCTTGGTGGTGCCGAGCAATAGGACAAGAGGCAATGGGCAGAAACTGATGCACAGGAAGTTCCACCTGAATATGAGAAAGATCTTATTTCCTGTGCAGGTGACCCAGCACTGGAACAGGTTGCCCAGAGAGGTTGTGGAGTCTCCCTCACTGGAGATAACTCAAGAGCCATCTGTGCCATGTGCTCTGGGATGACCCTGCTTGAGCAGGGAGGTTGGACCAGATGATCCCTTGTGGTCTCTTCTAACCTTCCCCATTCTGTGAATAATCACACGAAAAAAATTTCAAACTGGTTACTACTGTTCACTTGTTATGACCTTCCCTCAGTGCTATGAAGGTGATCATTGAATCCTTAAGGAAGTGGTGGTGAACTTGAGATTCTGTGTTCTGGATGATGGAAGTATTTCATGGGGGCAAATACCTGCTATTAAACTTTTCCTGAACTTACGCTTTTACATCACTTAAGATATTTTTGATTCAACAGTTACAAAAAAAGTTATGTGCACAGTGACAGCTGTTTAGTAGTTGTTTAGAGAAAAGAAGTAAAAAGATGCAGCCTTTTTCTGTTTGCCTGTCACTCAGCTATGGATGGATTATGATGTGAGTTTGTATCAGATTCTCTAGGTGTAAGACTTCTCACGGTGCAAAAGTTGGCAGTAACTTTTTAGAGAGAAAGCCTTTAGTGGTTTTGTTTTGTTTGTTTGTTTTAATTGGATTTGCTTGTAGAGGTGCCAGATTTGCAGGTAAAATGTATTTTGACTTTTCTAAACAGCTCTACAAATTTGGGCTGTAGTAAAAAAAAAAAATACAAACCAAAATGATTTATGTCCTTGTTATTTATCATGTGTGTAACCATATAATCATATGAGCAATAATCATATTGTGCTCTCTGTTGTCTAATGCTGATGCCAGACTTTTTGCAAATAATTAGAGAGGACATCCCCACATACCCTGGATTCCTTCAGTTCTGTCTCCCCAGCCTTGTATGGATGTTGCACCTGTATCTTCATCTGCACTCCTACACAGTCCATAGCTGATCCACAAGATTGCAACTTGATTGGTACTCTGTTGGAAAGGGGGCAGAATACATGCACATGATACTTTGCACAGAAGGAAAATACATTGTGAACGTGAGCATATCATTTCAAGTCAAACAAAATACTCCTCCTGAGCCAAATGTCATCATTCCTATTTCTTAAAAAAACCTCAGCACTAAAGGAGTTTAAATTCTGCTTTCTGAAACTGAGAAACAAGCATTGCTTTAAACACGCAAGAGCTTTGTTTCTCTAAAGTGTAAAATGGGGACATTTTAGTGCCTTNAGGGGCGGCGAAGGCTCAGCCGTGCCCGGGCAGCTTCCCGGCTGGATTCCTGGCCCGAGGGCAGTGAATGGGCGCGTGTGCTCGCGTGCTTGCCTGTGGTTCCCTGGCCCGCAGGCAGGCGTGCCCCGTGCTGGGCGTGCTCCTGTGTGGAGGCAGCGGCTCCAGCAGCAGCTCCCGCCCGCTCCGCGCTGAGGCGAGCAGCACCTCTGTGCCAGAGATCCCTTGGTGCCGGTGCTCGCATACACCTCAGCTTCAGGCATGCACACCAAGTACCATGTCCTCGTCTGGGAAGAGTCCTGCCCGAACGTGTGTGCATGTGGCTCTCTTGGACAGAAGTTGTAAGGCTATGAGGACAATTAGTAGGGATTAGAATAGGGGGAGAGAATATGATACTAGACAATGCTTAAGATGTATATAAATAACTAAAGGGAGGGTGTCGCGAGGATGGAGCCAGGCTCTTCTTGGTGGTGCCGAGCAATAGGACAAGAGGCAATGGGCAGAAACTGATGCACAGGAAGTTCCACCTGAACATGAGGAAGAACTTCTTTACTGTATGGGTGACCGTGCACTGGCACAGACTGCCCAGAGAGGCTATGGAGTCTCCCTCACTGGAGATATTCAAGAACAGTCCGAATGCAATTCTGTGCCATGTGCTCTGGGATGACCCTGCTTGAGCAGGGAGGTTGGACCAGATGATCCCTTGTGGTCTCTTCTAACCTTCCCCATTCTGTGAATAATCACACGAAAAAAATTTCAAACTGGTTACTACTGTTCACTTGTTATGACCTTCCCTCAGTGCTATGAAGGTGATCATTGAATCCTTAAGGAAGTGGTGGTGAACTTGAGATTCTGTGTTCTGGATGATGGAAGTATTTCATGGGGGCAAATACCTGCTATTAAACTTTTCCTGAACTTACGCTTTTACATCACTTAAGATATTTTTGATTCAACAGTTACAAAAAAAGTTATGTGCACAGTGACAGCTGTTTAGTAGTTGTTTAGAGAAAAGAAGTAAAAAGATGCAGCCTTTTTCTGTTTGCCTGTCACTCAGCTATGGATGGATTATGATGTGAGTTTGTATCAGATTCTCTAGGTGTAAGACTTCTCACGGTGCAAAAGTTGGCAGTAACTNAGTTTGTATCAGATTCTCTAGGAGTAAGACTTCTCACGGTGCAAAAGTTGGCAGTAACTTTTTAGAGAGAAAGCCTTTAGTGGTTTTGTTTTGTTTGTTTGTTTTAATTGGATTTGCTTGTAGAGGTGCCAGATTTGCAGGTAAAATGTATTTTGACTTTTCTAAACAGCTCTACAAATTTGGGCTGTAGTAAAAAAAAAAATACAAACCAAAATGATTTATGTCCTTGTTATTTATCATGTGTGCAACCATATAATCATATGAGCAATAATCATATTGTGCTCTCTGTTGTCTAATGCTGATGCCAGACTTTTTGCAAATAATTAGAGAGGACATCCCCACATACCCTGGATTCCTTCAGTTCTGTCTCCCCAGCCTTGTATGGATGTTGCACCTGTATCTTCATCTGCACTCCTACACAGTCCATAGCTGATCCAGAAGATTGCAACTTGATTGGTACTCTGTTGGAAAGGGGGCAGAATACATGCACATGATACTTTGCACAGAAGGAAAATACATTGTGAACGTGAGCATATCATTTCAAGTCAAACAAAATACTCCTCCTGAGCCAAATGTCATCATTCCTATTTCTTAAAAAAACCTCAGCACTAAAGGAGTTTAAATTCTGCTTTCTGAAACTGAGAAACAAGCATTGCTTTAAACACGCAAGAGCTTTGTTTCTCTAAAGTGTAAAATGGGGACATTTTAGTGCCTTCTAAATGGAATATATTGTTTTGAACATTTGCTAGTAATCTGTTACTATTTTCTTAATCTGAAAGCTTGCTACATTCAGGATTATTCATTCCATTTTTATCTCCCCTCAGAGACTCTGCATACAATTTTACTTATTAGCTTATTTGTTTCATTTTTATTGCCATCACTGTAATAAATGAAATCATTCTGACAGTGGTGTATCCTCTGTCCTCCACTGCACTGTGCCGTATTCTGTCAAGTAAGAGTGAAAGCACCGGTGATTTCATTTAACAAGGCCAAGTTTTGCTTGGCCATCTGTTACCATTCTTTGCAGTCTACTTACCTCCCCAGGAGACCTCTAGTTAGAAGCAAACTCTCTCTTTTTTTTTTCCCCTCACTTTTTTCGTCTTCTTTTCTTTTGAACAAGGAAGAAAAGAGAACCTCTGTCTAAATGCCTTTGCACCACAAAGCTGGTTGCTTTTTGAAAACAGTAAAGTGTCCAGGCTGGCTAAGTACCTTGCAAGACCTCCTGCTGTGTTTCTCTCAGTTAAAATAATGTAGGTTTTCCTGTGTAAGTATTTAGGAAAGGGGGGAAGCAGACGGTGCAAGCGGTGTGAGATGGCATTTTGTAACTGCAGGTATTCTCTGTCTGTTCCAGTGTCAGTGATGGAGGCCCCCACCCCCAGCGCAGTGCACCTGAGTGACTGGCAGAAAAGTTACTTTGCTGTCACCTCTGGCACCTGCACACCCAGGCAGAAGGCAGATGGATACCGTGCCAAGATCCTGCGCATTCAGTATGCATGGGCAAACTCCGAGATCTCCCAGGTCTGTGCTGCCAGCCTGTTTAAGAAGTACGCAGAGAAATACTCTGCGATTATTGACTCTGGCAATGCAGAGACTGGCTTGAATAACTATGCAGAAAACATTTTGACTTTGGCAAAATGTCAGCACAGTGACAGTGACAAGTGGCAATCTGCCTTGACAACAGATAATGTATTTGAATTAAAGTGTGTGCAAGAGAGGATGCAGGCTGGCAAATTTTTGCAGAGCTCTCAGATGGCACCAACAGATGCCCGTGTACGAGCTGCTGAAGGGGTCAGTGCCTCCGCTGCTCCAGCTCTTCCTAAACTCGATGTCTTCGGCAGTACCGGGGAGACTGAGCTCGGTGCTGGCTCAGCAAAATGTGCGACTCAGGGACTCGATCTTCTTGAGTATCCCTCGTCTTCCAAGTCCCTTCAAAGCAGTGTGCCTCCTGTAAGCAAAACTTCAGACACGCTTCCTGCTGCTTCAGCCTCCTTAAGCAAACAGGTTTATCCAGCTTTCCAGGCAACTCCACTCTTTGGAAGTAAAGAAGTCGCTAATAGTAGTTCTCTGAAAATATCAAGTAACTGTTGTGATGGACAAAATTTGTCTCTTTTCAACCAGTCAGCTGCACCTGCCTGGTCTGCAAATTCTGGGAAAAGAAAAGCATTCTATGGTCTGGCTGATGAAGGCAGCACAGCTATTCCTAGCCTTGCTCCGTGCCAGGCTTCCAATTCTACAGAAACTAGTGGTTTTTCAGGGCAAAGAAACAGAAATGAAGAGGGCAGTACTCCTGGGTTTAAAACTGCAAAGGAGCAGCTGTGGATGGATCAGCAAAAGAAATCTCAAAACCAGCGTGCACCAGTCTCATCATATGGAGGTGTAAAAAAATCCCTGGGTGCAGGCAGGTCTCGGGGTCCGTTCAGCAAGTTTGTGCCTCCAGTTCCAAAACAAGATGGAAGTGAAAACGGAGGAGCACAGTGTAAACCTCATGTAGGGGGATCAACAGATCCATCGCTTCCTGTGGATGAACGGCTGAAAAACATAGAACCAAAGATGGTTGAACTCATCATGCACGAGATCATGGACCACGGGCCTCCGGTCAGCTGGGATGACATTGCTGGAGTTGAGTTTGCCAAAGCTACGATAAAAGAAATAGTGGTGTGGCCCATGCTGAGGCCAGACATCTTCACCGGCCTGCGTGGTCCTCCCAAAGGAATTCTTCTCTTTGGCCCCCCTGGGACTGGCAAGACTCTCATAGGGAAGTGCATTGCATGCCAGTCTGGAGCAACTTTTTTTAGCATCAGTGCCTCCTCTCTGACTTCCAAATGGGTGGGTGAGGGGGAGAAGATGGTCCGTGCGCTGTTCGCTGTGGCACGCTGTCAGCAGCCAGCAGTGATTTTTATTGATGAGATCGATTCCCTGTTGTCCCAGCGTGGAGAGGGGGAGCACGAGTCGTCCAGGAGAATAAAAACTGAATTTCTGGTGCAGTTAGATGGGGCAACAACCTCCTCTGAAGATCGTATCCTAGTGGTTGGAGCAACAAATCGACCCCAGGAAATCGATGAAGCTGCCCGAAGGAGACTGGTGAAGAGACTGTACATCCCTCTCCCAGAAGCCTCCGCCAGGAAGCAGATTGTCACCCGGCTGATGGCAAAGGAGCACTGCTCTCTAAATGAAGAGGAAATCGAGCTCATAGTCCAGAAATCCGATGGGTTTTCTGGGGCAGACATGACGCAGCTCTGTCGGGAAGCTTCTCTGGGCCCTATCCGCAGTCTGCAGTCCATGGACATTGCAACCATCACGCCGGAGCAGGTACGGCCCATCTCTTTCCTGGACTTTGAGAGTGCCCTGAGAACGGTGCGGCCCAGCGTGTCCCCCAGGGACCTGGAGCTCTATGAAACCTGGAACCAGACATTTGGCTGTGGCAGATGAGCTGCATGCCAGCTGTTTCACAGGAACAGTTGAGGACTTCAGCACTACCACGTGTTAAACCTGTGGCAGTTTAATGCATCTGGACTTCTTGTTTCTGTCTTGGAATTAAACCTCCTTACGTTATGTAGTCCAGCCTCTGGCTGAGGCTTTGCCAGCTGAAAAGACCATGAGGAACTGCTGGTCATGATATGAGAAATTGCTGAACAGCAGTGGCAGCGAGAGGCTGACAGAATTTACAGATTGCTGGGAAAGATGGATGAATTTCACTGATGTTTAAGGGGAAGGTGATCAAATCTCACATATAATTGAATGGAATATGGAGGGGGGGAATCTTGCAAGGTCCACCAAGCTGTATTAGTAAGAGATTCAAGTAATAGCAGAAATACCAGTTTTGGGTAGGGATATGGCAAAACTGGGACAGATGGGGAAGAGTCGTTAGAGGCACTTTATTTGGGAGGAGACAAGAGCAAAGGGAGGAGAGGGTGGATGTGGACTTGTATGGAAAAATGGAAGGGGGGACAAAAGAGGAAGGTCTCTTGAGCATCGCTCTCGTCTGACAGCCTTGTGACTCATCACTGCAGTCTATCCCAGCTTCTCATTAAAAACTTTTTCTTGATTATTTTCTGCTTGACCTTGCTTTCTGTGGTGCATCAGCATGTGTGGGTGTGTTTTATTGGGAGGTCTGGACACCTGCAGCTGGAGAAGAGGCCATGGGTCACGGGCGCTTTAGGATCTGGGACCAGCCACGGGGTAGCCAGTGTAGGCAACCAGGTGCTGTAGGGATCCCTGTGCGTGTGCAAACTTCACTAGCAAAACTCACTGCCAAACTAAAGGCTGGACAAGCTGACAAGGAGGAAAAACAGCATCTAGAAAGAGCCCTGTCAGTGGCAGGATAAGGGGGCTCAGGGTCTGGGCATGGGTATTTGATGAGCTTAAATCCCATGGCAGTGTCTGAAGGCTCCGTGAGTGAGGTGTCTTTGTGAAACTGGAGTGCGTGGGGGTTGTGTCGCGCGCTGGTGACCTCGAGTCCTGTGAGGCTGGAGCTGAGGGACAGGGTGGGGCTCTGGGTGGGTGTATGGGAGTGCATTTGTGTGTGTGTGTGCTAGGAAAGACACTGCTCCCTCTCTGTCCTTGTCCCTGTGTGTGTGTGTGGTTTTGTATCCACTGGTTTGGATTAGGGGCTCAGCCTTGCTCCTGGCTGGACCCCCAAGCAGAAACAGCAGCAGCTGCATCCATCAAATTAAGATGGAGATGCCTTACTCTGAGAGTGCTGGACTCTAGTGGTCAGGAAGGAGAAATCCCATGTCCTAAAACCTCCTGGGTTCTACTGCTCCTTAAAAAGTCCTCATGCAACAATGGTAAAATTCCTGGCTAGCTCATATTTGTCATTCCTACCTAAGGCATGAAAGAATGCCCAGCCTTTTATTCACATAACCTGTCCTTGCCCACTGGCTGAGCACAGCTGCCCTTGAAAGGAAAATAAATTGCAATCTTTCCTTTGGATTCCTTTGTTAGCGTGGCAGAGCTGGCTGCTGTGCTGTCTGTGCTTCGTTTTCAGTCTCTCTAAAGAACGTTTTCTCATGCTGGGGAAAATGCAGAGCTTAAAAGCTGCTCTTCCTCAGATTTCTCTGGATGAATGCTGTTTAGCTGGCATTTTTTAAAGACATTTGGGAACTACAGGGCCCAGGAGACCATAGTGAGTCTTGAATTCAGAATAATTTGGAAGGCTTAGAATTTCTTAGAGCTCAACCTGATTTAAAGAAATGAGTCAGTTTTATTCCTAGCTCATGTTTTTGGTAAAGTCTGGTGTGTGTTAGAAATTGTTTTGCAGCAATAAAAATTCAGGTATGGGAATTTATCTTCATTTTTGAAATACTGGAAATAGAATAATTAGATTATTTTTTAAGAATAAAAGTGTGATGTGGTCCAAACCAACTGACTTTTGTGCCACTTGGGTAAAGATTATGAGATTAAGTCTGCTCTTACAAGTTCAGTTTTGGAGAGCTATAAACACATACTAGGTAAGATTTTTGCTCTCTCCAAACATTTCTTTAAAATCATTGTTCAGGAAAGTGAATGAAACACCAGAGAATTTTAATTGTTTAGTAAAATTTAAGGGTTGCCTAAGGGTTGATAAATGCCTTACATATGATTAAATAATTGCCTTATTTATGCTGGACTTTACTCTGGTATGCCAAGGGAGCATTCTGTGGTCATCTGTGTATCTGAATATTCACATTTTGATAGAAATGCTCTACAAGGAAGGACCAGTGAATGATAAGAGAATAAAGCTCCTCCTAAGGTGACAAGAGCATGAAAAGTTCTGTGCCTCTGTATTTGTCTCCTGCAAAGTGAAACTTGTCAAAGAGATAAAAGGTAGAGCCACAGCACCAGACAAGGCTGTTCTTCCTCCTACTTTTTCGGTTATTCATTACATGAATTACGTGAACACGCCTTTTTTTTTTAGGAAACACGTAGAAATAGTGAGAGGGAACATTCGGTAAAGTTTATTCTGTTTTGGAAATGATGCAGGTGACACGACCATCTCTTCAGCCATGTAGCATTCTTTGGGCTTTGCTGCGGAGCTCAGAGCCAGCAGAACTTGCAGGGTCAGCCCAAGATGAGTTTCATAACCCTCTGTAGCAGTGCCACCACACAGCAATTCGACTGCCAGGAACATAATTTCACAAAATATAGAAAATTGCACAGAAATAGGGCATGATTGTAATTTAAGGGAAATGGTGCAGATAAATCCACTTTAATGGATCTGTTTAGTGTATGCAGAAACCTATGTACTTTATTATTTATTCTTTTTGGCTGACTGATCTTTGGAAGAAGAAATGCAGGACTCTCCTCTGGTTTTGTGGTTCAGCAACACTGGTTGCACAATCTTTCAGTTTGTTTTAAAGGTAAATAATTGCAGTCCTGGAAAAGTGAGGTCTTATTAATAAACGAGGCAATTCAGACTCTCAGTCCATCTTGAATTGGAGTTAGCTAAATGGTCTCAGAGATGTATGAAGTCCCTGGGGGGATTTTCATTTACAGAGAACTGTGCCAACACAAGTAGGGGAAAAAGCTGATGAGGCAGAAATGATCATCACCTGCTAATGGCGAGTGGATGGAAACCAGACTGGCCTCTTACAGGCATCACTAAGATTGTCCTTTTGAAATAAGGCAATTTCCTTCTGACAGAAACTATGGAACTGCTCACAAGCCAATGTGACATTGGAAAACAGCCCACCAAACAAGCCAGCATGGGCTGTCCCCTGGGCTGCAGTGCAGGCATCTGCTCCGTGGCTCTGCTGGACCCAGGCGTGCCCAGCCCCAGGGAGGCCGCCCCTTGCAGCCCTCCCCGACTGAAACCCTCACACCCGCGCCCAGCACAGAACAGTTCACGTAAACGCAGGGCTTAGGGAAGATAGGGACGCAACATTCCCAAAGTTCCAATTTCTTAGCCTTGCTTTTTAACATTTTATTGCCATTCTTTATCTTACCTGTAGAAGATCAGTCACGTAAGATGCTGTAGCTGTAAGCAGCTGTAGTACTAATAGGTCTCTAGTACGTTTTTTTGTCCCATTAAGTGAGAAACTTCGTAACATCTTGGGTCATAGCTCTGAAGCCAAGATAGCATTATCACCGAGTTTTGGCTCTGGGAAGGACTCTAAGAAGTCCTCGAATTCCCACTTCATGTAAAGTGAATTATTTTCTATGATGCCTCATGCATGTTTTGCCTGGTTTGTTCTTTAAAAGCATTCAGTACTTATAAAAACCTTGGTCTCTTTTTGGACTTTATTCCCATATCAGTGATATGATCACACTCAGGACTTAATGTATTCAGTAGATGCTGCTATGCAAACACAGAGTGATAAATGTTCAGTGTTAGCCATTAATAAAGTGGCTTTCTTGCCTGGATTCTTCTTTAGTAAAGTTGAAGGTGAGTAAAATTGTTCCCCAGTGCCTCATCTCCGTTACTGTGATGCAAACGTGCCTTATCCCATCTGTATTGCTCACATCAGAGACACAGGGAAGGGTTTAATCATCCCCTTGGCAGCAGGTACCTGAAACAGCTGAGATCTGTTTTCATTCAGCATCACAATACCTCCTGTACTAAATAAATGTCAGTCTTCCACTCTTTTTAATAATATCCTGCTGGTTAGACTTCCCATCACTTCTATGTGCTCATATCTCTTCAGTGTTGAGATACCCCAAATGACAGTGCTCGGCAGTGATAAGGGATGAAACTGGAGCAGAGTAGGACTGGCCATGGGTGCAGGGTGGCAGATGGATGAACTTTTCAATGTATTGTTCATTTGCAGCAAAGTTGTTCCGAAGTTGCTGTGTTTTCCCATCTTGCCCAGGTTGGTTTCAACAGCAGAGTTACAGAGCAGAGCCTCCCTCTTCCATCACTGACGGTCACCAATGAATCCATCATCACTGCTGCAGGAAACGCCCAAGGGAAATCTCTGACATGCCTTGTTGTTTGGCTCTTACTGCACTTGGATTGTGGCTTTACAACTAACTGGGCAGAGGTGTTACAACAATTTAATAATTTCTGTCTTCAGAACATATCACACAAAAAAGACTCAGAGCAGGTGTGTCCTGTGTCTGTATTCCCATATTGCCAAGGCACATAACCTGTTGCAGAGGAATATTAAGTTGTTTTCTTGTGGCAAAGATGGAGCAGTAAGCAAAAGGCAATATTGTTCTCTGCCAGAAGCTGAGGGTCAAGGAAAGGGAATGAAAGCTGCAGGGATGCTGTAAAGACACCAGATCTGCTTTCTGGCTGGGGGAGAGATGATGCAGTGCTTCCTCACTGTAGGTCACTGGGGAAAAGGGGAACAGCTGCCCTTTCTTCACCCAGGCGTGACTGGAGTCGTTAGGTCGGCAGGGAAGGGGGGAACAGAAAAGGGGAACCTTCAGCTGTCCAAGCTCAAGCAGGGACAAGGCTGCTGTGGATGTGATTCAGCTGTAGCATCACAACCACGAGCTCCTGGGTGCAGCTGAGATGGTCTCTCAGATTCCCAAACAACACCGCAAGCCCAAGAGAGCCTCTCCGTTTGAGTTGGGTTGGTTTGTAGTGGTCAGGGGTAGGGTGGCATCTTGTGTTCTGTTGTGCCTCTGCTCTTATCACATCCTCCTTTGGCAGCGAAATCAAACACGGCCAGGCTGCTCTGAGGCTTTTCACCAAAGCCATGTGAGAAAAGCTTCCAGCAACTCAGGCTTTCCCTAAAATGTGCTGATAGAAAATTCCAGTTTCAGATTAGCTTGCCTGGTTTTGGAACTGGCATGCTGCAATCTGAAGTTCTCTCTGGGCTTTGTAAAATGGAAACACCTGAGCACCTGAAATTAAATGATGGCCAGCCTGCTAATGCAGTGCTCTGAAAGACTGTCTGGAAAGATTGTGTGTTCACAGGGGAAAAAAAAGCTGGCTCTTTTCTTTTCAGAAGTAGATCACAAAATTCTGGGCAGTGGCTTGTGAGAATTCCTACCCAATTCTTAGAGGTTTTGAGTTCTGTACTATGGGTTAAAATGTAGTAAGAGATTAAATTGCCTAGGCCTCTGCTTTTAAATTTAGAGTGTTTTTTATGATTTTCGATCACTGGCATTAGTAAAACTGTCTCTATAACTTTTTGCTTACAGCCAAAGGCAAGTGTGTCTCTGCCAGCTGGGACAGTTCCACCTAAACCTGTTGTGCAGAATCATTTTGATGAATGAGTGTCACCAGTCCCAAATATTCCTCAGTGGTCGTTAAGACCTACAAGTCTGTTTTCTCCTTTTCCAAATGAGTAATTTTATTTTGTGACACTTGCAACTAGTGACTCCTTCTGCTTGCTGGTCTGATGTAACCAGTGAGATCTCTTACAAGAGTTGTTATGAAATGGCTCGTGCTCACATAATTCAATATTCTGAAGAAGGAGAACTTATTTGATCTGTGATTTTTTTTTTTTTTTTTTTTTTTTTTTACTAAGTATGAAAAGAAAAAAGAAGAGGACTAAATATTGACATTTGGACATTGAATTCTCTTGATATATTGTAATTTTTGCACACCAATTATTTGCGCTTCAGAATGGGTGTAGATCTGGTGTAGTGAAGGATATAGCCATTTATATAGCATTGTGGATACTCCTTAATAGATTTTTCTTAAGTGGTGGAGAATTGTTTTCCAGAGAGGGCATGAACTCTGGAAGCTGGTGCCTGCAAGCTATTCTGGTGCCAGCTTCTCTTAATAAAAAAGAGAGAAAATTTGAAAAGAATCAACAGAGAAAATGGAAAAGTGCTGTGGGTGGGGAGATCAATTACATGTAAAGACACAAATTAACATAAACTTTCAGATTATTTTGCCACAAAATTGATATATTTTTCAATACCTGTTGATGGCTTAATGTTATATAAAAACATTTAGTGGTGATGGCACAAAACAAAAAGAAGACTCCACTTTCAGGAAGGTCACAGAACCTCTGCGCTGGCATAGCTACAACTGGAGAGAAAAAAGAAGCTTGCAGTGACAGTTCTGTGATCAGTTCATTATTTTCTGCACATGCCTTGTGATTTTTTTTCAGTGATTTTAATGCTAAATTTAAAAGGTTTAATGCAGTGCCTTACTGTCATATGACAGTGAGTCTGAGAGCTGACTGAAAAAAATTAAATGTGATAATTAAAACATTGTGATATCAGAAGTCATTCCAAAACCAGAAGTTTTGCATCAAAGAAACAGAAGACCAAATTTTCAGAAACTTTTGCTGTCATCTGCTGAAAATACACACTAACTGTCTGTCTGTAAATGTCTCAGAAGGGACAAGGCTGAGCACGCCGGGGACTGCTCCATTGTGGTTTCATTCATGTAAACTATTTCTCATGTGCTTTTAAAAATACTTGTGGTACTGCAACTCCCCAGACAGTCATGGTAGTACAATTCACGCCTCTAGTCGTGCCAGAGCAGGGGGAATTCATGCCAGGGAATGTTACCTTTTGTCTGTAGAACCCTCCCATATAAAAAAATCCCTGTTTTAAAAGTCTTTATAGCCCCTAGAGCAGTGGAAAAGTGGTGTCTCCTCATTTATATCACTACAGAGGAATGTAGTTATTGTCTGTGGGTGAATCCCAACATCCTGGACACTTATGCCTGCGGATGCAGGTGGCAATGGCACTGCTGCTCCTCATCTCCCCCGGGCTGGGGATGTCTCACACAGCGCTGTCAGCAGCAGAAGTTGTGTGCTGGGATACGGGAGCCAGACGAGCTCAGACATTTTAGCTCTGCCTGCATTTAGGACAGGCTTAGCAAGCCTGAAGGATGCCTTGCTCATTCTATCCTATATAAATCTTAGAAGTTTATGGAGAAATAGTTATCCACACAAATGCTCTCCGTTTCCAGTAACAGCAGTCTTTCCCAGGGAGAGGAACACCTCTGTAGTGTTGATTTCTTTTTTTCTAGCCTGCCACCAGATGGAGTTCTTTTCCTAAAGAAGTCCATCCACGCTCTTAAGGAAAGCCCAGGGGTAGTCAATGTTGATTCCTTGTTTTATCACTTAAAATCATCCAGTGATGACTTTAATGACTTGTTACTGGATTTTTATTAATTGCTGTATTTATTGTTTTTTCGTTGGGTGAGCTGCAATTTTTAAGATTTTTTTGAGGCAGCCACAGAAACCATGCTGACATTTCTAGAACTTCCTATTTAACCAAGGTAGGATTGTAAAATATTCATTTTACTTTGTGTCCAGGTCAGCTGAGGATGGAAAAAGAGATGAAAATCCTTTGTATTTAAACTGATCCTTGATCTTGGGAATTGTAATAACAGAGTAAATGACCAGATACGAGCAGTCTCCCAGGCTGAAGATCCTGAAAATGCATTGAGACGCAGATACTCAACAGGTAACAGGAACTGAGTCCAATTAATTCAAAAGTCTCAATTCATTTAAGTTTTGGTTGATAGTAAATGGCATTTGTTGCTCTCCTAGGATTGCCTCAGAAGTAAAAATCATTGTGCTCTTGCAATAGGGTCAAACACCAGCACCACCCCTACCCAGCAGTGTGGGGCCCTCTCCTGATGCCCCTGACAGGATTCCTTTGTGCTGGATAAGGAGTTAACTTTTTGGGGGATCTCTCTGCCAGTGTGCGACTGAGCTGTGTGGGCAGCATGCCCAGCGTGCCCGGTGGTGTGGAGCTTTTGTGGCTGAAGAAAGCACTTGACTGATTTCTCTGGAGAAATAATTCCCTGGAGCCGCTGAAGGCTTCAGCCCCTTGAGCACGTCTCGAGGGAAAATCGCTGATGCCATCTGATCAAGTGCATTAAACCCCCGTATATATTCAGATATAAGTGGGCAATATTGCTCTATCTTCCCGAGTCCTACATTTTCTCACTTCCCTGCTTTGTGGGTCAGATGCTCTGAAGCCAATTTACATCAATTCCTGGCACTGTTTTTAAAGGAAGCAGGGGGGAACAGCGCGAAGTCTCACTTTCTGCCAACAACAGGAAGCGCACGCTCTTTGTCAGGCAGCTTGTTTCAGCCATCCCTTTTGTTGAACCAACAAATTTCTGGACTACAGATTTGGTCTTCCACACAGCACTGCTCTGCAAATCCTTGGAAAGGCAGCGTCACAGAGTGGCAGCATGGATGGTCAGGGAAAGCCCGATGCTGCTGCAATTCCCTTTTTCGAAGGGACTGTTTCTTTAAAGAGCAGTCGCCTGAGGGAAGGGAAAGGAAATGGTGATAACATCTCTCTCTTGTTCTGTCCCGTGGCTCTGAACCTGCTGCTGCTAAAATCTTGCTGAGGGTGATGGCTGCAGGAGGCTCCTGGTGGCCTCTGGGGCAGTGCCCTGTAACGCAGCTGTCTTGCCGAGTGAGACAAGGTGGAGACGTTCACTTTTGGATCCTGTACTTAATTTCTGTGCCTAAAGCAGGCCAAGGTACTCTGAGGGGTCCAGAAATTTATTGTGTAGTTTTCTGAGATGATCATAAATCAGCCCAAAATCCCTATTTCTTTTCTTTCTCCTGATACATAGTTAAAATAGAAACTGATATGAGGCTACCATCAAAAAATAGAAATCCCCTCCCTGTAATATGCATCTTTGGGCTAGCTTTTTCCAGGCCCACTTTTTATGTGCTGACTGCACATGACAATTGTACTATTATTTATATATTTTTTTTTCTTATCACTGCTGCAAAACTTTTTAGAAAGCTCACTGCAAAAGCCAGTGTTTCTTACACCTGCCTTCATTCCTCCCAGTGTTTTCCTGGTCCAGAGGCACGCTTAGTCTAAAGAAGCCAAGAAGTGCAATTTTCTGAAGTGATTATTTTTTGTATTTTAATGCCCCCCTGAAATATTTTTTTATATTGTGTAAACTTCTTTCTCCCTCTCTGCTGCCACCAAACCTTCTGGAATTTTTTTCTTCTAGGTATCTCCTTTCTAACCCCACGGCAGCGAACTTGTCAGGGCGTGCTGTGGGGCCGAACGCATTCCCCGTGAGGCAAGGGGGGCTCTCGAGGTGCCGGGGTGGGATCAGAGGCGGATGAATGTCCCTGAGGGGTTCTGTGCTGGCCAGACCAGGGCTGGGTGCTGCCTGCTTCCCTCCCGTGCCCTCCCCTGCCCCTCCTGCGGCGCGGATGCCCGAGCAGCCGATGAGCTCCAGCAGGACACGTCCCAGGCTGGCGGTGCCGGGCGTGTGTGTCCCGGGAAGGGCTGATGGGCTCTCAGGAGGCAGCGGCAGTGGGGGAAGCCCGACCCTGCTACCCACCCGCGACAAAGCTTTTATTCTGCTTGTCTGGGGAAAAGCTCCGAGGAGTACCCCAGAAAACACTGAGGAAAACGGGGCGTGTAACTTCCCGTGTGGTCACGGTGTGAAACAGCAGAGGGACTCGGCCCTCCGGCCCTGATGCCTTTTGGAGGGGCTCTGCTGGGAGGTGCTGAGTGACTCCAGCCTCTCCCTCTTTCCCCTGCTCTGGAGGCTTTAACTTGCTTAGCACTGATGCACTCGTGGGCTTGAGAAGAACTGAGATCCTGGTACAGTATTCATGATACAAAATTATGGAAGTAGCAAGAGGCTTTGTAGCAAAAGTACACAGCAGAGTAAGATGTGGAAATGATGGGGTTTGAGTCGAATATTTCTCTGATTGCAAAGGAAATTAGGCAAGCAGTTTATACAGGAGAAGCAGAACCAAAAGGAAAGCTCTTCGCTTTCCCCCTCGGCACACGCTGTTTCTCCAGAGAAGTTGTGGTGATCCTGCAAAGTTTGACAAGGAGGGTGTAACAAGTTCTTCCCTATTTTCTGGAAATCCCACCCTCTTTCCACAGCTTATCTGAAGTTTCTATTTTGCACGTTCCTATTTGTGTAAAGTTTGGGCGAGCCTCATCTTTTCGGTTGCAAATGAGCCTCTAACTAAAGCCTTCAAAGGCTGATTTTTTGGGAGTTGTTTTGGGGTTTCTTGTTCGCTTGTTTTTTGTTTGTTTTGTTTGTTTGTTTTGTCTTGTTTTTTGGTTTTGGTTGTTTTTTTTTTTTTATTTTCTTCCCTGACATAGTTGGGAGGGCAAATAGGGTAATTTTTTGTTTTTGAAGCTATGGAAAAGCATCCCAACTTGTCCAATCAGTTGGTCACCATAAAAGAGAGATTTGAGCAGAACAATATGTACCCATAGAAAAACAGAGAGGGCCCACAGGGCAGCCCCTGCCCCAGCATTGCTTTCCTTTTTATCTGTGCATCATTTAAAGACATTGCAAGGCAAAAGCTGTCTAATTTCAACAATTAGTCATGGAACAGATTATTTATCTTTGTATGTTTGGTCAAAATATTCTGTAAATTTAGGCAATTTAAGATGCTTTCATTAACAAAGAAGTGGAAGGAAAACTGGCAGCTCTTGGTTAAAAATATATACATTATTGAATATTCTGAATTAGACACACGTAGTATATACATATATAGTACATGTGAACAAACACACACACACTTTGATGTAATGTAAAGCCTGACTTCTTAGTCCTGTGGCCTTTTTTCAATTCTTAGCTGTCAGTGCAAGGGTCTGCAAGGGGGGGATTACTGTCCACCAAAGAGGAAACCTAATCTGTGGCTGGAGAATAAACAAGTGTTAGAAGACCTGGCTCCCAATCCTGATTTTGTCAAAAACCTATTGCACGAGCTTACATAAGGAATTCGGGGGGGGGTTGGTGCTTCAATTTCCCTTTCAGGGAAGGGAAGGATGTAGTTGTTTCACAGTAGTGCTGCTGTTTGCAACCTATTTAGAAAATGCATCTTGAATTTTGGAGGCTACAAAATAAATTTAAAGATAACAGGGAGAAATTATGTCACCTTTTGGTTCGAAGTAATTTCCACTTGTTGTAATCTTACACACACAGACACACTCTCATCCCAAAATCAACAGAGCTACGCACCTGCTGTGTTTGAAACAAAAATGGGTATTCTCCAGAACTCTCTATCTCCAGAGAATGGGATAGTAAGAAAAGCGATTTTTTTTCTTAAAAATTAATGATGGTGTCAAAGGAATTGTTGAAAAGGACTTACACTACACGGTTCTCTGTTTTATCAGGTATTGAAGATAAAAAGGAAGTGTGAATGCATAGTGGGAACACCTGTGTTGGCTGCCTGGATTTGACAGGGGCGGGGGGGTAGGGAGTCATCACTAAGATCCAAGTAGAAGAATAGTTTTAGTTCAGAAATTGATTTCAGGTTTAAGGATAATCAAGAGAAGAGGACAACTCTCCCATAGTGTAATAGGCACTATAATAGGCATGTAGACATTAAGAAAGGTGGAATATTTTTTATTTCCCTGAAATGCACTGGGATTGGCTTTTCTTAATTCTGTGGTAATAGCCCTCAGGTTAGAGAGTGATTTCTTCACTGCTGAACTCGATGTGTTAATTTTTCCACCCAATCTTCTACCACCCTTCATTTCCCTTCTGGTCTGCCTATCACTTCGGGTACATTTGCTTCATTGGTCACCTTCAATGACCAATGGTTGAGCTATCAAGAAGTATTTAATGAAACTCAGGCAGATGCCTGTAGTCTCCTTCTCCTGGCCTGGGCTTTGGAATTCTGTTAAAAATGCTTAATTTTAGATGACTTGTTGTATTAACACATGCATTTCTTTGTCTTCCTAAAACCACTTGAGCTTTTCTTCCTCTACTCTTTCTGCTGATCAGGACCCCAGCTTTGTTTAAAGGTCAGCTAAATGTGATGGAGTTGTGACTCAGGGAGAAGCAGCTGCAGGGTCTTTTGGTGCTGGGTGTTTCTCGGGAACCTGAATGTTCCCCCTTACTCAGCTTTACCCTGGCTCCTGCAGAAGAAATTCTCTTGTCAGGTACTACCATAATACCAGAATATAATTACAAGATACCTTGTGAGACTGGTTGGTGTCTCAGCCTCGTTCACGAAGAGGTGGTGAGGCAGATGTTTCCAAAGCAGAAGTAACCATTCTAATTTGTACCAATACTTAATGAGTCCAAAAACCCCCTACATGCATGTGAGTGCTCAGCACAATTCCCATGTGCATTTGCTAGACTATGCAAATAAAACACTATCTGTATTATTAGCCAGGAACTAAGTGACTGGATGCAAAGCAAAAAGAAAGAGTTTGTGAATGTTCCAGAGCTGGACTTGGGGAGGTAAATCTCTTATGTGCTGTGCTAAAAAAAAAGGTGAAATTCATGTAACAGGGCTTTGGTTACTGCCCACAAATATGCTTTTTGGCAAGTATTTACACCCTTTTATTTTTCTTCTACACAATGGAAAGTGAGTCTATGTTCTCTCCCATGGCTACACTGAGGAATCTCTGTAAGGTGATAAAAGTATATTTTTGTACACTGGAACTATCAGTGAAATAAACCTGGAGTGTTTGAATCCAGATTCGATCAACCCTTAATGTTAAGAGCTCTGTGTATCTCTCTTCTGATTTATGACATATTAAAACTGTAGTTTATTTAATCCTTGTCAATACAGCAGGGACACTATAAAGTAAAAGCTGTAGTCAAACTGACATTACTATCTCTCCTTTGAAACAAAATAGGAAGGAATAGAAAAACCCCTTTTTTACTTATACTACACATCCCATCCGTGTTTTAAACTGCCCCCTCAATACTCACGGTATCTTCCCAGTTTGTTTGGGGAAGTGCATGCGGGGCTGGCAGGTGCAAAGGCCCTGAAAGGTTGGTGAGGCTTTGCAGCCAGAAGCTCCTATCCCTGCTCCCCCGGGCAGATGATGTCTCCCCAGAAAGGCATGCCAGGCTCCTCTGGAGCCCATGGCTCTCTTCTTAGTGGTAAAAAGCTTACAGGGGATGTTAGCCCAGGCTCACGGCATTCCTGTATCCAGGATCTATGAGATTTGGTGCATACAAATGGAGGAGATGAGCTCAGGCTCAGTTCTGCTGCTTGTTCAAAAGTTTATGGGCTTTAAATTGAAAAATCAGAGCATGCTGAAATTAGTCACTAAAATATCAACTGGCTCAACAGAGATCAGGGTTTTAGCCCTGAAGGCTTCAGTGGAGACCTGAAGACTCCCATCACAGGTTTCCCTAGAAGAGGGCAGAGAGCAACCCCAGGCAAGCAGTCAGGTCACATTTAAAATTTAATCTGGTTAAATCTTGAGTGGGAAACAAGAAGTGAAAACTGTCAACTGTGCCCAGATCCATTCAGATCACTTCTAGGGACAGTTTTGATACCAAATTATCCTTGTTATGCAAAGTTCCTCACCAACCGGCTGGTTCCCAGTTATGCATGGGGAGAAGCGGTGGCCACATCTGCTTCCCGTTTTGCCGTTTCGGAGACGAGCCATCTGTTTGGCCTCATCCCGAACAGCCTGCTTGGGGCTGATTAACTTCCTCACCCCCCCAGCCCCAGGCTCACTGTCTGCTGCAAGGTGTAGATTTTTTTCTACTTTTTTTTTTCTTTTTTCTTCTCTAACTGCTCATAAACCAGAACCTTCACTTCTCTCCCAAGGGACAGGAAGGCGTTGGTTTGTGTGATTTGCAGCCACCACCGGCAGCAGGAACAGCAGCAGCTGCCCTCTATCATTCACGTGTTTCATACGTGTGGTCAGGACAGATAAAACCAGGAATTGTTCCATGTCCTGGGATGGCTTTAAAGCAGTGAGACCTTTCTCTATAGGAAAAGAAAAAAAATAATTGCAATGTTAAATGCAGCAGAAATCTCGCTGCAGTTAACAGGGATCTGTTCGTTTGGCAAGAGCGGGGTTTCAGTCACGCTCATGCAGCCTTTTTTTGTTCAAATGTGATTAACTCCTGACGTGCGAAGCCTAGCTTTGGATTTCTCACTTCCATCTATCCCATTTTCAGTGAAACTTTGCAAATTTTTGTGCTTCCTGTTTTTTGCATGCCCATCTTCTGGCCATTACATCAGGATTTCAGAGACACTGCACATCTGCTGCTGCCAGTGACTTCAGTTCAGCAGCCCTGAAAAGTCAAAATCTGGGTGGCCAAAATAAAGAAGCATCAAAAATTAAAATTTAGAAATTGGGATAATGGATGTCCTGTTAAGATGAAGACTTCTGTTGCTTTCCACAGGCCAGGTCAGAGGAATTTTTGTCTTTCATGATGCATTTTGACCAGAATTTGTTCTCATGTACCGTTTTCCTTCTAGACAAGAAGCTGCCTGTGTTTCATGCTGGTGGACACAGCCTGGCTGGCCCATAGCAGGGAAAGATGCCCTGGAGGTCTGACCCACAAGACAGGCATGAACAGTTTGTTCAGAAATACTTTGATTTTCCGGTTGCCACATTTTCAGTTTTCAAATTGTCGGTGCTGCTGCTGAAATGTGAAGCTTTCAGTGAAAGCTTTTCCTTTATTTTTGCCCATCTCACAAGCTGACAAAAGCAGTGCAATATCCTCAGTGTATTGGCAAAGTCAGGAGCATTTCTAACTCGTTTTCCCCAAGTGAGATGTTGAGTGATTCTCACACACACGCACAAGTATCAAAAAACCAGGAAATTGTTACATTATCAGATCCATGTGCTCCAGGTCTGGCTCTGAGTCCTCATTTTGGTATCTCTAAAATAATCACGTGTCTTTTAGTGTATTTCTTGATTTCAAAAACATTGTTTGTTGAGCACAGGTTAATGCTGTTTTGGTGTTTTGATGCTTATGTATGGATTGGGAAGCCAGTCCAGGCACTCAAGGCTGAAAACACTCACCCCTGGTAGCTGTAGGTTTTGTCTGTATAACAATTTATATCTTGGCACCTGCCACAGTTTCTGATGTAATTTAGTCAAGCTATTGGAGTAGGAAAAAATATAAATATGATGATTTGAAGGAAGTCTTTGAAATGTAATAGGCAAGATACCCAGGATAGATTTTTAGATACACAATCTCGAATTTAAATCTGTGGTTGTCTCTAACTCAAGGATTTACTAGCACTTATTGAGAAGATTACATTTGGTCTATTTTTATGTTTATTATTATTATTATTATTATTATTAAGCAGATGGTATTTGTTTTGGAGAAAAATCACCAGCTGAAACAGAAATTTGTAGTTTGTTTCATTTACTGAGAACCAGCTATGATGGGGAACAAAGAAATTAAGATGTTAGTTCCTTCTTATATGATGTAGTCATAGTTTATGATGAAACTATACCACAAAAACTTAAGGAACTTAAGGAAAATTTAGATTTTGGGAACCTGTAAAACAATTAATTGCAATACCATTAGGGTTTGTTTTGGAGTTGGTTGGTTTTTTTTTTTAAATCTCATTTTGTTCATAATAATACAGTTTAACAAATGGAAATATTTCTGAAACTTTATAAATGGTGCTTTTTCTGAACAAAACACTGATGCATGTTTGCATTAAATATGTGATGTGAAATTTACTGTGCTGGAATCTGAAGGAAACAGGGACACCCGCAGAGAAATCACCTTTGTTATGGCAAATAGTAGAAATAATTTCTCTGTGTTTTATTTTGAATTACCATGGCTCTACATGCAGAAGTAATTGTGTTCTGTAATGACTCCATCTGGCTGGTGGGAGGGAAGGGTGCGAGGAGAGGGCTGGAGGGGAAGCACTTCTCAAGTTGGCTGCTGGCAGAACCCAGGTGATTTGGCTGGGCAGGGACACTCTGGGTAGCAGGGGCCCAGTTCAGGACCTGATCTGCACTGGAGCTGGCTGAGCAAGGCTGCCTCATGCGAGTACAGGGTAGTCACACAGCCTGGCTTTTTTTGGCTACTGAGGTTGGATTGCGAGGGCAGCATGGACGGATGCACCATGGTGCAGGGACAACATGGATGGACTCCCCCTGGGGCTCTGTCTACCTGCACCTCACCTTACTCTGTGCCCCCTCCCACACAGTCACCACCCCACAGACACAGAGCCTCCAGGTGTGCCCGACAACTCCTTCACCCACGAGGAGAGTGACAAAAACATTCTGGGGCTTGGGGTTTTTTACCTTGTTCTCTTGTCTCAAAAGATAAATCTCCGTTTGCAGACATAATTTAATAACATTTCCAATTTTTATGAAATTGCTTTTTTTTTAAATACAATATTCTCAAAGAAAAATGAAGTTACAATATAAAACCACAGGAAAAAAAAAGTGTAAATACAACTTTTTCTATTAGAAAAGGCAGTGCCTGGGGAAGGAATGGGAAGCAGTTACTTTTTTACTTTTTTAAAACAGATATAAACTCGAAACCACTCACGTATTTACTCCTTTTAAAGGTCAACTAAGCCATATCAGGGTATTGCACCATAGCAAAAAAAAAAGAAAAAAGAAGATTACACTAAACTTTTCTGAGGGCACAGTTCGTTTCAATGTACACAGACACAACATCCTATTTTCATGCCATCCTTGCATATGTTCATAAATAAAATTACTGAACCACTTGTTTCTAAACAAACTGAAGATGATTTTGTGCAAAAGAGAGAAAAAACACTGGAGAAAAGCAAACCTAAAAAAGCCCTTTAGTGAACAGAGAATGCCATTTGCTCCGCCTTTAGACTATGCCCTGATACAGTGTGTCTTAATATACCTACTTATACTACTGTACTGTTTATTATACAACATCAACATATTCTGTTATAGTATAAATAAGAAAACTCCAGAGCCAGGAAACAAACCCACTGTGAGTGACAGTGCATCATCATGTCATACAAGCCATTTTAGATATATATATACATACAAATGTATATAAAATATTAATGATACACAAAGCTGCAGAGACTTGACAAGAGGAGAGACACAGGGACTCAGACACGTGCGTGTGTGCACAGAGATGTGGTGAAGGTAGCAAACCTACCCAGGAATCAGAAATCACCTTTCAAAGCTGTATTTGAGGCACACTTTAACTCTACTGGAGCTGTGCTTGTGTACACGGTTCATGAATGTAGCTTTATTTGTGTCGGTTTTTGGTAAAAGCAAAGAAACAAAACAACCTGAGTGAGCTTCTGTCCCCCTCCCCTGTACAGCTGGGGGACTCTTAAAATGAAGGGTGGAAAAAAATTACAACATGGGGTATATAGCGACCTAAATCTAAGAAGTACAGGAAGGAGGTCTAAGAGCAATAAAAGCAGAATATTTCTGTACAGCCAATGTCTGATCACGCACAGGGCTGGGAAATTACTTTCTCTCCTCTCATTTGGCATCAATCAAAATTGGAGAGGGGTAAGAACAGCTGAATGTATCCCTACCAGCTAAGAAAAATTAACCCATTCCAACTGTATTTTAAAAAAGGTAAAAATTAAAGGAAACTCATCCATGTAAGTTACCCCCTTGAAAGTCCTCTTCAGATCATTCCTATATAAAATATTTGGTAACATCTCGTTGCCAGGTACAGTCTGTCTTGAAGCTGAATGTGTAGCAGGAATTGATGACAAGACCATGGCTGGGGCATGAAAGTGGCCAGAGATTCCTTGTGCCCACCTCTCATGCAGCCTCTTGGGCTGGAAGGTAACAAGCAATCAAGTCTCAGCTGAGTTATAATGTGGGATTACAGGGGATCAATAAAGTCCCTTAAGGCAACCGAATTCTAACGTGGGAGTAGAGGTGATCACCTTTGGGCCTGTAGTTTACACTGCTCATTTTTGGGAGATAACATGTACTAGTAATGTGTTTTCCCTGCTATGGGTATATATGCACCAGTGTGTGGGCATTCATACACAGCATTCACCTCTGGTGACAAAGCCACTGCGCTGTCAGGCTCTCCTGCACGTTCAGTGCGAAAACACCACCGTGCCCACGTGTCCAGTGAAGCCAGAGCCCTACAGCTGGCACGAGCAGCCAAGGCTCGAGGTTATATAAGCACACATTTGTGATTCGTTGTGATTCAGTGTCTTGCCCCAGCTTCAGTGTTGTTGCTCCCGACCTACACCTGCAAAAGTGAAAGCAGAAGGAACTCGGCATGCCTGTAATAGTATGTGTATATAGGAAATGTGTATCAAATACAGCTGCAAATATAGTATCAGGCCACACTGGCCCAGGTACAAGCAGTTTGTGGTCCCATTGAATCTGTTTTATAGTAAATGCATGTGCTTGCATGCGCTTGTGAATGGACAATGTGTAAATGTATGACAAGACTGCTTGTCTTGTTGAGTATTTGATTGTGTTTATTGCAAAATATCCACTCCTTATGCAGGGTGGAAGCATTTATACATTAAGTTAATAAGATGGGTTATCTTTATGAATGTTGCCCAGGAAGTATTGCAGCACCAATGACAGATTTTTATGCAGCTGCTGCAGAAATTTCATTTTTACCCAGTCTTAAAGCATGAGGGTGTTCAGGGAGAGAAATGAAATATTTGGAAGAGGAAGCTAAGCAGAAGCTTAAAAAAAAAGGTTTTTACCAAATATATTTGGGGTTAAAATCTATTTATCATAGAAGTTTTGATTCTAACTGAAGCTACAGTACCTGCAGCAGAATCCACCAGGGAGAAAGCTCTTGGTAGACTTTGCTGCACTCTGCGAAGTGCTGCACCCTCTGGTCTGCATTCTGCAAAAACCAGCATTTTTTTATACTTTAAGATTAGTTCCACTGAAGTAAAAGTAACTCAAAGCACTTAGTGAAATGACTGGTTGGATAGGAAGTAAAGGCTCTCCACACCTTTGTGGGCCTTGGTCCCTCATTAAATGGCAAATGCCAGGAAAAAAAAGAAGATGGCTGCAAATTTTGACTGGCTGATTGAATTCATCTCAGTACTTTAAAAATAATCAAGTGCAACACTTATGAGTAGAGCCACAAAATTTACAAGAGGACATCTTCTGTGCAAGCAAAATGGGATTTTTCTTTATATCTAAGAGAGGGACATTTGGATATTTTCCAGACAGTTTAAAAAGATGAAAAATGTGCATAAGGAGATTCCCCACACATATATCTATCTATTTTCTCAACTGTACATCATAGTTTTCTAAATAACTAAAACTTTAAAAAGGAAGAAAAATTAAATACATTGTAACTTTTATATGCAGAGAAAGGAGGGGTTGCTTAACAAAAAGTGGGGGTTTATTGGATAGGAAGAGAAAATTTTTATTCAAAGAAGAGCCAATAATACCCTTTTTCTGTACATTAAATGCAATTCATACTTCACAAAGTATATTACAAGGGTGTTTCTTCTATTTTTTTGCATTCCTGCTTGCCTGCCCAGTGACACAAACAAGGCATGTTGTGGTGTCAATACCAGTAGCACCCTTGCAGGTGGAAATGTTCTACTTCTTACCACCACAGCAACTCAGAACCTTCTGGCTCGGGGGGGTCCTGTCCCAGCCCAGCTGTCCATGAAGTCATCTGAGATGGGTCCCTCCATCTTTAGTTGAGTTCAATCTTCCCAAAAGAGTCAAGTAATACCAGAAGTCAAAACACACACATCTAGTAGAAGAGACTTACTCTCAGGGTGTTTAGAGAGAAAGCCTGGCCACTGCTGCCTGTTGTGTCCTCGTCGTGTGGAGCATCCTGCACGTGGTTAATAGTTCTGGCAAGGGGGGCTTGCAAGAAGCATCAGTTCAGGGAAAGGCTTTCAGCTATGTGACTACAAAAGCTTCTACTTACATTACTAAAGGTTTTTGGTGATAAAACATTTTCAGTAAAAACTCATTTTAGAAAACTGAGTTGCAATGCATGCTACCAAAATGAAATCCCTTTTCTTGTAGGAGAAGATTGCTGAACTTCTGATTCTCTTGTGACTTTTACTGTCCAGCTGACTTTTGCTTTGTTGCTGTCATGGCTCGTGCAGCTCCAGTAACACAGCTTGATCCGTGCCAGTGTTTTAACCCATGTGGAAACGGTGTTCCCCTCGAGTTATGTGGGAAGAGAATTCGTACCTGTCCTGGCTGTGGTAGCCACACATGTTGCATTCAAAAGGATCGCGGAACCCGTGGCAGCCCATATGGATTGTATACATCACATGATCCAAGAAAAGGACTCGACAGTGTTCACACTTGTAAACTCTTACTTGCTCCCCATTGCTGCTGATCACTTTGAAAGCATCCTGGGAATTGTCAGTACCCGCTCTCAAGACATCGTATTGCCTGTTTTCTTCTTTGATAGAGATGCCATTTCTTGCATGGGCACCTATGTGGTTTGTCAGGTAGATCAAACCACTGCGCTCCTCATTATTGCTCTCTGTATCTGTTGAGTCTTGGCAGCTGTTGCTGGGAGAGACATCTCGCTCAGAGGAGACAGACTTGGCTTTGGAAAGCAGCAACAAGTTTTCCACTGCGCTGTCCTGAGGGAGGTTGGAGCGAACTTGATTGTCCCCGAGAGGTTTGTGGAGCTGATACATGGGGCTGATGACGGGCACCACCTCAGAGCCACCCGGTGGTGTCTGAACGAGGGGACGCAGGGACTCTGCCCCCAGGTAACTGATGGCGTTGTTGATGGCCTGGTCGATCACGTGCGTCTGCATGAGCTCATTCTCCTTCTCGTAGTTGATGCTGGCATCGTATGGAAGATCAGGCAAACATTTGTCACCTGCAGTGAAAAAGTGAGGAGTTAGAGGGTTAGTTTCTACATAATTAGGGAAATGAACATCGTGGGTTAATAAAACAGGGAAGAAGAGAGTTGACCAAATCCACCTCTGAAATCCACCTGAGGTATTCAGTTCTCTAATACAGGTGCTCAGGAAAACTGTTGGTTGGTGGCATTTTTTAGCCTGCAAAATAATTTGAGGGTTTTGGAAAAGCAAATGGATGAAGGAAATTCTGGAAATTATTTATATGGGGACTCATGGGAGCTACAGATCAAGTGCTTCATAATGTCTTTTTCCTTTCTAACTGCCATCCCCCATCTGCCTCGTACAGTGAGCAGAGGCACTGCCTTTGTGGCTGGTGAAGCCAGTGTGCCAGCACAGCCACAGCAAGCTTGGCCTGATGCTTCAGAGCATGAAGGCCATTATCAATATTTTTACCTAAAGTATTACATTCATAGACTGGAAATTGTATGGTTTAGTTTTAGACCTTCAGTTTCTTAGAAATAACCCACATCAGCAATGTGGTCATATATGTGCCATTTTGGAGAAAAAGCAATAAAAACTTTATTTTTCGTATTGCCACTATCCCCACACACCTAACATAAGCCATGTTAGACACATTACCAGAAGCTACCCATGTTCCTAAATATTTTGTGTCAAAAAGTTGTGTACAGGAGTAACCAAGAATCGTGGAAAAAATTTTAGTGCATTTGTAGTTGGAGCATATTTTGCCTACAAGGTAGAAAGCCCTGTCTAGAGCAAGATTAGTTGTTACTGGTAACTTTGATTCTGATGGGATGCTAAAAGTAAGGGGTAAGTCTATAACTTTTTTTTTTTAAAATCAGACTGCACTACTGTGTACTTAGCTGGATACCCCAGTATTGAACAATGAGTTTCACTACAATTTCCCCCAGACTGCTGGACAGATAGCAAAACATAGAAGGCAAAAGTTAGGAGTGGAAAAAACTATTTAAATGCACAGAAGCTGATTTTATTGACTTGAACAGTCTTCTCTAACAGTGTAAACCATCAGTCATTACCAGGCCCTTAATAAATTCATGCAAAGGTAAAGAGGTAAAAGATTTTCAGAGGTTCCTATGGTCTACCAATAATATATTGTTGATAGTCTGGATGGATTTTCTAGCTCTTCAGATCTTGGGAAACACTAAAAGCCACAAACATCTCTATGAGGTACTGTCACCATTTCCTGATCAACATGAAATTTACTGGCAGGTCTTGGAAAGTCCTAACTTGTCAAAAGAAATGCTAACAGAAGCATGGAAATTTTACCAGAAGATCTGCACACTAATTTATCAACAATTTCCCACCCAGTTTCTACTCAGATTGACCATTCCAAGTCAGTGAAGAGACAAAAAACCTTCTAGTATGACACTTTTGCAATGATGGGGGCTAAAGTGTAGGAAGTCCTGTGGTCTACATTTCCCACAAGATATGGTTTCATACCAGTTCCATGCTCTGCAAGCAGAGAAAGAAATATCCTGAGCATTGCATAAGTTCCTATAGGGGATGTAGGGTACAGGCACCTTCTAGCTGCTATGCTACACAAGCTTCCAGTTCCTCTTGTTTTCTTTCCCAATCATTCTGCCAATTTGGGGCACAGTCTTTTTTATTCCAGATTTATCCTTTATAATGCTGTAGTTTTCAGGCAGAGTTTCATGCTTAAGATTCAAAATAGGCACTGTAAAAGACTCTTGAATTAAATACAGAAAAACTCTCCTAATATGAATGCATACACTTTATTGAAGGAGGAAAAAATGAAGTCAAAATCATTCATATTCCATGGGCACTGCACACCACTGAAAAGTGGGACTGGTTTTCATTATAAACAAAATTTTGGGCCTCCAGAAAGCATGATTTTAATATCTGTTTCTTGGGTAGTATTTGCTTTATGTAGCATAACTAGTTAGTAGTTGTGCTGAGAGGATCAAGTACTCATAAGAAAAATTTGTTTCCAAGCAAAGTGTCTGAAACAGACACAAAGTTAGAGTAGGCAGGTACCATTTCTGTATCTGGGCAATGCAGTAATACTTGCACTCATTAAAAATAATAGCTCATTTCTGTGGTTATTAGAGCATAAGTAAATTAAACTGCTAATGGTTTAATGCACTTCAAGGCTTGCACTGCTCAGGATTCTGCAGCAGGTACTTAAACAATAAAAATGCACTCAGTGCATGTCAGCACCTTTTCTCTTAGTATTCTTTAATCCCTCTCTTTGCAGCCTATTCTTTTAAACATTATAACCACATGTAAACCTTTCATGGAGTTCTCACTCTCTGGTTTGGATGGCCCAGTTCTTTTGGGTTTGGGAACTATTCCAGTTTGGAATACAGACAGAATTTTACAGGTAACTGGCTGAATTTGGTGAACAATCTCATTTTAGAAAGGTAATTAATTTAGTCTTGAGAAAAAATTATGAAGCAGAAGACACTCCTTCCCTTATGTGAAGGATGCCGTTTGCTCCTTCTCCCTGGAATTCAGCATGGGGATTGGGACAACATGATAATCTACAGGAGCAATAAACATGTTTTATTACCCAAAGTCTCTCCTCACTGGCCAGCCCAACCTTGTGTTCATCAGGAATTTGCCTATTGTATGAAGCAGCAGGTGAGGATTGGAAAGGAAAGGATTTAGGAGCATCTTCTTGTTAGAAAAGTTTTTCTTTTTGAAGGTTAGCAAATTTCCATAAGTATCTGGTGTCAGTAGGTTGTCTTCCTACACTGCACTCTGAAAAACTAACTGACAGGAAACTCTGCCCTCCTAAAGCTCATAGTTAAACTGGCTGTCTTTACTGTTTCTCAGGGTGAACAGAGAAAAAGACAACGAAATAGCGAGTCCACACCCAAGGATACATTGCATATAGGACACTTGCCAGTACCTTTTAAGTTTTAGCACCTCTGGTCTTCCTGGAACTTTCATAGAATTAGTACCTTGCCTAATGCAAACAGTAACTAGAACATCTAAACAAGTCTGGTTGGCCTTACATATATACTATAGTTGATACATTTTTGGTAACTACATCTACTACAACTTTTGCCCTTTTAAAAGCATAAGCATTTCTTATCCTTGACTACATCCTAGAATTGTTGCCTTTGGACTTGAAAAAAGCCTTGGAATTTAATTTAAAACCTTTTGTTGCACCTCCTGACGTAGCTGAAACTCCCCTTTCCTCATCTAGGAAATACTAATTTTCCTTTCACCCTTGTGTCCTTGTTGAAGAAAGTATATTTGCATTTTCTGTCCCAAAAATTGGTCTTTTTTATTTGCCTTGACTTTTGACTGAAGACCTTCTTAATGTGTATTTTGTTTCAAAGACTTTAGTTTCATCTGATTGTCTCCTATAGAATAATTTTTTTTAAACATACAGAGAATTAAAAAAGTACCTAACTAGATATGAGTATATGCTGTCCTCTGATCTCCCATGTTTTTATTTATTGAAGACTAACCCTACATAGCTGACAAAATATTGTCTGTCAGTCTCACAAAACTGGTGTAATCCCTACTTAGCACAGGCCTACTAAACAGAACAATATGTGTAGCCTTCATTTTCATAGGCTTAATGTCAAATTTTTCATTGTTAATAAAAGAACTGCTAGGTGCAAATGGGCATGCAGTTTTTGCATCGTTCATAGAATGTGCTCAAAGGTCCTTTCATTTAGGTACTGTTCTCAGATATATCAGTTTGGGCTGTAAAAATAAACAGATTTTATCAAAGGGTGCAGAATATTACCCAGTCGATGCTCAACTATTCGCAAACACTTTCAGAAACACCAATATGCCCAGATCTGAATGTCATTCAATAATTCAATAAAATAACTCTTGAAAGTGTGGTCAAATGCTATCCCAATAGGGAACTTCTATTCTTTATCTTCAGGTTCTTAAGGCAACTTCAAAAACCTGTCTAGATTTTGCAAGGACCTGGTCCATAAGATTTTAAAAAGGCAGGAAAAAGACTTAAAATTGATCTCCAGATGTGGAAAATTAAACATGCAGAAATTTATGCTGGAGATATTTAATTTTTTTTTCCCCCAACACATCTCTGTATCTGCTTCTATAGAGATACACATTGTTAATTCAGCAAAACAAGTAAAATTATAAAGCAAAAGTAAAAACGCTGTGATTTTTTAGGGGGCTTTGTTTTATTTTATTTTTAGGAGACAGCAAACTTTTAACTCTTACCAACAAATTTCTGAGGCATAGAGCTCTTACGTTTGGCGACGTTACTTGCTAGTCTATCCAGCACGAGGGCTCTTTCTGACCCTATCTTGCACAGGTCTTCAGCCATTTCACTCTGGTTACTTTCGTCTTTTATGACTGAAATCAAATGACATCAGAAGGGTTAGGCAGGTTCCATTTTAATGGAACTGTTGTCTTAGGTTATTGTTTGTCAGTCAATGTCTTTTAGCTCCCAAGCAGCTGGATGAAGGAGCTCAGCATATGAGACACTGGATGATTCTGACTCTCGGTAACAAATTCCCTCACACTGATTAATCTATGTACATGCTCATGTTTTCCTCATTTAGGACACAAAAATGAGATAGCAACTGCAGGGTTTCTGCCTGTATGTCACATAATCATTCCACCCTTGTTCTACAGGCACTCTGCATTTCTGTGAATAAATGAGGTCCTAACTTTATCCTGGAGACAAAGCAGTTCATCTTTCCACTCTCCCACTGAAACCCCCCCAGTGTCCCTCTGCACCTCTCCCAGTGAAACCTCCTGTATGATAATTGCTTCCTCAGCAGGAAAAATGGATAAACTTCTAAACTCCAGCAGTGGAAGATATATTTGCAAGCTACGCCAACCCTTCTCTCCAGCCCCTTTTATCCCCTAGCAAACATTTCAATACTTCTGTGATGCTATTTTAGACTTTAAATAATAATTTTAATTGATAAAATCACACCTTCAGTGGAACACTGATTTCCAATACTCAAACCTGTTTCCCAACCTCTTGCTGCTGCTGAGACTCTGTAGAATTAGAAGCTTAACTGTGAAGCTCTAGGAAAAGGAGACTATTTCACTTTCAGTATATTTTACTTCAGTACTTTCCTGCAGAAACAAAAGGGATGTATGAAAATGCACTGCCAAAACAATGACTATGAAAAAGATATGGAAAGGTATTCCTGACTTCCAGCATCTAAGAAGAAGGTGAATGCACCAAGATCACAGCACAACGGCTTTGCTGGTGGGGTTTTTTGTTTGTTTGTGGGGTTTGGTGGGGGTTTTTTGTTTGCTTGTCAAGGGAGAAAAAGGGGTTAATTTTACTTTTATCTGCTACTAAGATATGGACATTTTTCCTGAACTTTTGAATTGCTATTAAAGGAAGATGCAAAAGATGATTTTTATACTTTGATTCTTCGAGCTGTTTCAATTAAGTGCCCCTCTCTGTTACATTTTGCCTTCTGTGCCTGCTGAGAATTTGTTTTATCACTGGATTTACTGGTTCACAGGACCCACTACTCTGGTACCTGGGTGTTCCTCAATAGCTGAGAACACATCCTTGTGATTCAGTGTTATTCTGAAAATACACCACAGCCATAAAAGGATGATTGTGAAAATTTCATTGTTCCTGAAATATATGAAATCAGGTCTGATGGATACCTGTGAGGAGCAGGTGAAGTATCATATTCAACAGCTCCCTGCAATACCAAACTGAGGAGTACTCAACTGGTTCTTGAGTCCCTGCTGCAGCAGCACACACTGCAGTGACAGTGATAGTGACAATGAAAATGTCAATGCCAATGCCAGTTACAGGGAGTTGCAGGGAATTATGTTCCAGCCCCATAAGACACTAAAGATTGTGACTGTTGCAAGAAATGAGAAGAATTTGGTCATGAAGGTGCAGAAGAGTAAAGGGTGTTGATGGTACATAGCCACCACTGAACAAGCACACACCAGCATCTTGTGCTGGCCAAGGCTTCCAGACACCACCTCAGAAAGAGACTTACAGAGAATGTTTTAAAGCAGACATTCAACAGGGAAACAAAATACTGCATTTTTAGTTAAAAGTCTAAATGATCAAGAAATATCATTTTAGGATGTAATAGCATTCCCTTTCTAATCAGTTCAAGAGAGGGTGAGTCATGTATTCAACAGTCAAACATTTGAACTTCTAAAACTGTTATTAAAAAAGAGGGCAAATTGAATTGTGTGCTAATCCCCAGCACTTGCAACTGAACCCCTCTGAAATCTGCTACCAAATAGATAACTATTTCTCTATAATTTGGTATCTGTGAAGTGAAAAAAAAAAAAAATTATCTTTTCAATCAAAAATTCCCAGTGACTGAAGAACTGCAATTGACCCTTTTAAAACTTCATAAACTACTTCTCCTGTTGTTTTATATAAGCCTGGTAAGACTTCATCACACTTCCACTCAACTCAAATGCAAAACTCCAGATAATATCTCTAAGAGAAGAACTTCACATGGACAGTGAGATTATAGTCCTCTAAAACAAGAATTTTGCCATTAAATTCATCAGGTTCCAATTTTGTGTTATATTTCTTTCTCTTAAAGAGAGAAAAGTTAAAATGTAAGTATAAACTTTTGCTCCTCTTCTTACTCCCTTTTGCTATATCTTTCCCTTATTTAAGTTCTTTCTCAATTACATTTGTTAGATTTACAAGCTGATGGAAAGCTTCTACAAGTTTTGGTCCTTTCAACTGACATTTTTTCTATGTATACTGCAAAAGGTATTTAAAAATTGTGTAAAAAAGCAATCCTGCTGTGGCAGAATGTCAAATCAGATGCTCTAGCAGATTTTCGTACCAACTTTTTTTGAGGCTGGGCGAAAAAAGGGTCTGAATAACGGCTCTGACAGATCCGCATCACACCTTGAAATAGTATAAGAACAGTGGTATTATAGCTACTTGCTTTTCTAGATATATCATAGAATAAAGTAAAATTCACAGGACATCCACTCATTCTCAACTGGGTTTTTTACCATTTCATCATGAAAAATACTAGGAAAAATGAAGGAAAGTTTTTTTTAAGAGATGTAAAGAATTTATTTATTAACTGAGGACTAAATTTCTTTAAGAGTGAAGTCTTTGGCTGAATATGAGGTCTACACCCTTAAGTAAATAAATGTTTTTTCTAATTTGCAAAAGCAGTCCTACTATGTCAAATATGGGATTTCATGATACTTTCAGTATATACAAGAATAAGTGATTCTTTCAAAGCATTAATTAATTCCTCAAGTTTTTATCCCACTGAGTTATTAGATATTTAATTGTAAGCTAGTGCAAGCTCTCCTGTCAGGATTTGATATAAACAAGGGTCAGTCTCTAAAACTGTTTCATTTCTTATTAAAGTTTATGATTCCTGACATCATTTTCATCTTGCTAAGCCTTTAGTAGTAGTTCAGCTATTCATTCACACAGATTTTCAAGTTCTGTGTGCAGGCAGTTAAAACCGTGTGCCAGACACTGAACACTGAAATCCCAAACCAGAATATTTGCTTATAAATCCTGTCCCCTCTTTGAGAAATAAGCATTGCTGCTTACTGTATATTATTACATAGAGGTTCTCTATTCCTATATTCTCCAGCCCCTCAATAAAATTGGAAGGGGTGCTGCTCTAACATGCTGTCTGCAGAAGCATCTCAGTTGTATTCACTGCTATCATTATGTGCATATACTTTACATTATTTGATAGCATGTAGAAACATATTCAGGTTCTGTACAGATATAAAATATTAAATGAAGCATCCTTGCAAGTAGGGCAGAGAGAACCTTCCATATTTGTCATTTGACAAACCAAATAACATACACTGACAGGATTAGAAAGGTATGCAGGAAATGGAACTTACTGGCTGGATTTAAACTCCACCAGAGAAGCTGGATCTTCTCTATCTAAAACTGCACAAGCAAGAGGACTTTGTAAGGCTAATTACTGTGATCAATCCCATACAGATCTTCTGGATCTTTGTTAAAAAATATAATCCAAGCCCCAATATTTCCTTGCTCTCTTTTTGGGCATAGTTTTTTTTTTTTTAATATTCTCCAAGAAATGGACTTTACCTTCATCATTACATTAGTCTCAACATAGAGACCTCTGTGTCCTCACCTCCCCCACCATTTTCTTTTAAAGGGAAGCTTAGGAAGAAGGCTGTCAACAAATTATTAGCCGTTCTGGACTGTCTCAAGTCAAACTGCCTAAATTAAATATCTCTGGCTTTATGTCCTCTTGCTTGGCAGAGTGAAATCAAAGCCAGGTAACTCATCCTTGTTAGATGAGTTGGTCTCACTGGCCAAGTAAGCCCTTTAAGCCATGCCTGTGAAGATGTGCAGTGCCGAAGATTCTGCAGCCCTATCTAGAACAGCGGCATTAAGTCTTCATTAAAAATACATCCACAAGTGTATTGCAATATAGGCCTCCAAGAGAAGGCAGTGAGGTGATGTAGCCATATTGTCTTGAGATGACAAACTGGTGTTCTCCAGGCCTTGCAAGTGTTTTGCTACATGTTTGAATCGTACTTTGGCTTTTTATTGGAGCTAAACAAAGTGAGACAACAGCCAAATGTTTATCAAATAAAGAATAAATCCAGACACAGTATCATACATATGGGGGATGTGCGTGCCTCCCCAAAGCAAAACTTGCCACAAATGGTACTACTGATTCTTTTGCACTCCTTTCTCTGCATTCATGACAGGACAGCATTATTCCCCAAATGGACACTTTTATTACCTGGATAGATGCTGCTTGAGAGATTCATGGTTTGCAGGTAGTTATGGCAGCGTTCTTTATGTTCTTCCAAAGAGCTGCGCTGCTTGTAACTGCGGCCACAGTATCCACACTTATGGGGTTTGCCAACTGGAGAAAACACAATTCATTATGAGATTCAGATGAGTCATTCAGCAGCATATTAACAATGGTAAGGACAAGAGATAAAAAGCCCACCCCAAAAATAAAGCCATGCTCTGGTGAAGAAAGATTTTGTCAATTAAAAAAAAAAATCTAAGTGAAAAACAACTAATGGAAAACTGGTTGTATATCTTTACATCAACAGGCCAATTCTATGGGTGCTGCAAACTGATTTTAGGTGATTCAGATCAGATAAAGACTGTGACATTAAATCTTTAAAAACAGCATCTACATTGGTTAGAAACATCTACACTGGTGAGACACCTTCAAAGGTCTGGGAGCCGTTGCTTTAGTGCCCAGTGACACAGATACTGCCAGTGGGTGAACTGGTGGTGTAGGAAGAGGCTTGCTTGGCTGCAGGTCAGTTCTGGTATAAACAGAACCAGCCCAACTCTTTTAAGACAATCTTAGATTTTGCTTTGAGAAATTCAAGAGAAATGGCATGAAAATTTCTTTTCTGTATTACACCAATCCAGACCTAGCTAGTTCTAGGAATTTTGCACCAACAATACTGTTTTGTGTACTTCTGGACTTGAATTTTCTCTCATAACATGACAAGACTGTCACTTTATATGTGATTTCAAAATTTTAGATGGTTACATGGTTTAATTTCTGAATTTTATTTAGAGATTCTTAGGTGAAAATCAGATTCAGACATCCAACTTGTTTTATAACATATTGGTGTCAATTTGCCAATTGCAGGAACTAATCATTATCTGTAATTCAGGCATTGTCTCTTTAACTACAGAATCCTCAGAGTTTGCCAAGAGTGTCTAGGTGCAATTTCAGATATATATATACATGGAAAGCCATGTTTCAAATTGTGCATCCATGAAAATCAGTAACAGCAAGGGAGAGGGAGGCAAAATGCTATTTAAAATATACGTTTTCCTCAATCAGGCTGGGAATAAAGAGAAGTGAAAATTATTTTGGAAATCTGGGATCAACTCTAAGGATCTTATTATTCAATGTGTATGCTAGAGAAGAATTTCCCTAGTTTTTGCAGCACAAAAAAATCACTTTGAGAGCTCCCCTTCTGCCACCCAGAACCCAAAGCCAACTTTCACAAGTAACATTACCAGTGTCAATTCCAGCAATGTGTATTGGAGGTCTCCCATCCAAATAGCAATTTGCATTTGCAGCTTAGCTTGGGAAGCTAGATGAGATGGCACTCTGCTTTTAAAGGCACTTTAAATGTGCTAAATTTGTTTTACTTCACAGAAGGTATGTGACTATGGCTTCTGTCAAACAATGAGAGGTTCAGGGTAATGGGAAAGCGCAGCTATTCAAAAATATTTATTCATATCTCCATATTACTGTTGAGACAGACACTGAAAAACTCCATCAGAACCCCCTTTTGTGGAAGATTATCATCTTTCTTTCTCCCACCCTCTCCCTTCTCCCCAGTCTCTCTTTCAAGGTACTTGTAATAACAAGGTGCAACAAATAACTCCTGCTAAATGCTGTAGGCAGTGTTCATTCCTTAGGTTGAGGATGAATATCAGACTGTGTTTCAACTTTATATTATCTCTAACCCTAAAGCATTCATCAACTTCAGTCATGTTCGTACTTCCATGAAATGGATTACTCACATGGGGTTTGTAAGATGATACAGAAACTTTGAATCAGCCAAGAAGCGTGGGAAAAAACCCAGTTCTTCTGGTGAAGGGTCGTGAGTGTGACATGTGTTTAGTCATTTTTGCTGCTAACACGCTGTGGCCAACTCACAGCTTGGTTAGCCCCAAGATGGGGCTACTCAGCTCCACACTGTGAGAAGAGCTCTTGGGCTCGGTAGCCACCCCCATGTCCTCAGCGGGTATGGTGATAAGCAGCCCTGGTTATTCCCAAACCTTCACTTACCTGAGTGAGTCCTCAGGTGTCCTGTGAGGGCATCCCTGCGGCGGCAAGCGTAGTTACACAGGTGACACTTGAAGGGCTTTTCACCTGAGTGCAGCTTTATGTGGCGCAGAAGGTTGCCCTTCTGGGTGAAGGAAGCTCCACACTGATTGCACTGGAAAGGGCGTTCTCCTATGGGAAGAAGGAGACAATATGTGAGAACAAAAAAATCTTATGCGGTAACAAGAGAAAGATTTCAGGGAGAAAGTTGTTTTCTCACTGCTGCTCTGTGACTTCCACCGGCTGCAGGTTTGATATAACATGAGGCTTTCAGACTAAACCTGCCAGTTTCTTAATGCTTCACTGGCTGGGTCAATTTGATCTGAAAATCTAATTTTTTTTTTCTAAATCAGAATGGCACATCACAATGCAAATTCAAACTCATTTAAATAAAGTGACTGCAACATTTTGTGTTGAAGAGCCACTCTTCCTGATCAGCAGTTTTGGAATAAACCAATATCCAATTTTGCATGTTGTGGCATTTGGTGGGGTTTTTAATGTGGCTTTTTTCAAAGGGTCTTTAAAATATGCCACTGAAGCAGCAAAATAAAAAGGAAACTCATTAAAAATGCATTTCAGGATCACAAGTTCATTTCAGCGTTACATTCTTATATTTAAATGAAAGGCACTTCATTATAACAGTTATAATAACTTCTTTTCATTTACATTTTCCCTGTATTTTCCCTTTCAATTTCTTCTCCATTACCTGTCTGTCCCTAAGCAGCCAAATCAGGAAAGAGACAGAGAAAAGAGAGAAAGCTAGAGAGTAAAATCACAGAAGTTAAGACAGTGCAAAGGAAGCCCTGTACTTCCATGCCTAAGTCCCAACTCTGCCCTAGGTAAGGTATGAACAGAGGAGCTGCACAAACAGGCTCTGGTGGTCTACACTTTGGACAGACATTGAAAAACTTGAAGAGACACAGCCTTGATTTGTCTAAACTGGTGCCTGTTATCAAGGAAGTGAATCAAAGCTTTTTAGAAAAATTAATATGGCTGTTGTTTGCTTTTTAGCGCTGTTTAAAATCAATATAATAATTTATTAATTGGGGACTTTTTAGTTTTGTTCTTGGTTTTTAAATTTAAGATGGATGAGGCCTTTTCTGAAATCAGGGGGAAATAAAATATGATTCTGGTTGTACCAGATAGGAAAAAGAGAAAATTTATACGTGAGAGCATTCTATCAGCAAGAACTGCTTCCGTATGCCTGTTTCTGCACAGCCCTCAACTAAGTCAAACTAGCCTTTAAAACTCATTTGCTGAATTCTGTTTCTCTCAGGCATCAATTCAATCTGTTGTAGTAATTATAATGCATCAACATTAGAAATAGCCCAGAGATGACTTGTTCTTAGTTTTGATTTTATTTGTATAACAATAACATTGTATTTAAGATTTCAGAGCTGAAGTTAAAATATTAAAAGAAAAAAGAATTAAACTATTTCTTCCTTCTCTCTCACTTAAACATCATGTATTATTTTACACTCCTAGGATGAGCTTTTATGTTCATACATGTGCATATACATGTCACATGATCATTTTTGACTTCCGGGTAATGCAGCAGAACAACTGAAGATCAATTAGACAGCAGCACAGTCCCAACCCAAAAATATGAAAACTCTGCCATCAGGGCTGGCAGGGCTGGCTTTGGCATTCAGCAAACAGCAAAATGAATCCCCTTTATGGCAAGACATTTTCATTGGTCAGTTTCAAGCAGGGCAGCATAGTGCCTGTCAAGCCAAATGAGCTCACTTTCTTTGTCCGTCAAGTCGCTCTGTTCATCTAAACTATACCCACACCTGGTTCAGCTGGGGTGGCACACAAAAATGCCAGCAAAAGCCTTACAGGACTTTGCAATGTACTTCGTAAGCCATGCATTATATGGTTAGGGAGAAAAGAAAACAGGTAAGTGTCTCTGCTTTACTTCTTAATCTTTGGGGCAGTTCCACAGAAATGGACTGAAACAGTAAATGGAAGAAGGCAGCTCGGCAAGGGGAACACAAATTCAGAAGAAATGGTTAATTCTTACTAAGCAGCTTTTCTAGCATTCATTTCTGCTATCTTTACTCAGAATACTGTAAGGGGAGAAAAAAGAATCATATAAGTACTCCAGGAATGAAATGTAAAGCAAAATAAGAATGAAATGTATCTCAAGCCTACAGCTCTCCCGGTTACAGGGTGAAATCTTGCACTAGGTGGAAAAGACAGATGGATGGAGCATTTCAATCGAGGCTGCTGCATGCCAAATACTTCTACAGGAAGGAAAGTGGGATCAAATGTAAGAGAGCCTGCACTCATGTTGCTGTAGAAGGGAAACAACATTGTCACCGAAAGACCCTGAAGCTACGTGTAGCTTGGCTGGCCCTTAGTTGTCCATGCTACAATTGCTGGGGCGGGGAATGCCTTCCTTGTGAGCCCAGCAAAACTCCCAGACCTGCCAGGAAGCTGACAGCCACAGATGGAAGGTTACTGGGTGTGGGGATACCTCCCAAAATGAGGATGGAACAGGATGGAAAGAAAAAAATACATAATGACTCTTTCTCTAAACAGTCTAAACAGTGTGTTATTTTCTCCAGGTCTGAACAACACATGTCTGTCCTGGGCATGTAGCCATGATCAAATATAGGCCCAGGAACAAGAACTGCAATGGGACCCTGAACTCAATCAACCATTATCACCATTGCAGTGATTTGCAAGCCTTAGTGGGAGCTTGGGCCCTGGACCACTTATCCAGTGAAGAACACTTATTATCATAATTAAAATATTTCTCATTTCTTAAACAATATCACAAGATCACCTAACACTCAGAAATCTGCAGAGCTCTCTTTTTATTTTCTTTTTTTTCCTTCAATGGAGATTAATTTTCTAAATAAATTTGAGACATTCAGAACCAAGTAACAAGATGCGAGTGAACTAACTGGTCACTTAAGTTAGTGTACGTGTCAGGAGGCAATATATACACCTATGCACACACATATACAGATATGCACATATATGCAGATATATGCACAGTGAGCAAGAGAAGCCTGAATCTATACCCTGAGGTTTCAGCATCAGGAAGTAGGAGTTCCTTTCTCCTGTCAAGATCTCCTTTTTCTGAAACACCAAACAAGACAGTGGCAAGCTGAAGAAAATGAATGCAGTGAAAGGGAAGGAGAGTGAGAGGAGTTGGGCATCTGTGAGTTGGGATTTGCTCTGCAGATGGAAGCAACAGGTAAGATACTAGGAAGCAGTCAGTGCTGTACAGCTGCCTGCAGACAGGAGGGGGAAGAAATATCAGGTGCTGCTCTGCATATCTGCACTTGGCAGGTGTAGTCATTAAAAGTAATTATGTCTTTTATCAGGTCAGGCAGTCATTTTATTTTGGCACTTTAGTGTGCTAGAGTTTTGTTCACTTATCAAATATTTATTTAAGAAAACCTCACTGCATATGCAGGTTTTACATGAATTAGCAGCAAAGTAATTCATTTGTGAGAATTATTCCTTCACCAGGCATGTATTGAAATGGGCTTCAGCATAGTCAGTTAAATGTCTGTAATAGTATATCCCATTTCGACTTTAATTTTCACAGCACAGCTGAAAGGAAAAGCAGTCACCGCTGTTTCCCAATGACGTCCCTTTAATTTAAACTACCAGCTCTGAACTTCCAGTCCTTTGCCAGCCCCTGAAAAACCACCTGAGCTCATTCAAAGAGGCTGCTCAGGAGAGGAGCTGAGGACGAGGAGGGAGGGAAAGCAAAGGCATTCTTTCCGTGGAAGGACACAGGGAGAAAACTTCACACCCTTTAGTTTTATTGAGTGTAAAAGAAGGGAGTCCTCCTGAGCAAAGTGCCTCTTGTGGGGTGCTTCCACAGTAGGCTTAAACTGCATTTCCTGATTAAAAAAAGGGTCTAGTTGGCAAGGGAAGAGCTCTGCAAAGGGTGGAGAAATCTTCAAGTGACAATCCTTGTGTGGTAACACCCCAAGCACCCTTGGCAGGCAAATGGGTCCTTCTGCCAGGCAAGAAATTCAGGCAGCTAAAAGTCTGTGCCAGGGAAATGACCTGACACTAAGTGAGGTGGCCCCTGGGGATATTGTCACAGGTCATGCAGCCCAGCTCATGCTCAGAGACAGCATGCTGGGTACCAAGGAGTGCATGAGAAACAAAGGCAGCTGTGCCCACTGCCTCCCTAAAGTTAGGTATCCTCATACAGGCCATTCAGCCCTGGTACAAACACTGGCATGGACCCTTAGGGACCTGAAACAGCTCCTCTGATTTAGCAACAGCAGGATTTTTTTTGGTAAAAGAGCACTCTGCTTAAAAAAGCACAAAGACTTCTACCTCTAAGTGCATTTCAAGTTGCAACATACTATTTCAACCACTACAGCATCCTCTTCAGACCATGGGTCTGCTTAAAAGGCCTCATGTACAAGTCATTTTACGTGCTCATTTTATCAACTTTTAAAGGAGCATATTAACATTCAAAAATGGAAAAGGAAAGGAAAGGAAAGGAAAGGAAAGGAAAGGAAAGGAAAGGAAAGGAAAGGAAAGGAAAGGAAAGGAAAGGAAAGGAAAGGAAAGGAAAGGAAAGGAGGAAACAGTCAGCCAACAATCACTTTGTTATACCTAGGAAGTAGGCTACACCCTCTCTTCTGAGTACTAGTTGTGGCTTTTCCAGTAATTATCTTCTCTTCCCTGACAGAGGGATTTATCACATGGAATTGAAGAGTACTTTGAAGGAGGCAGTGTAACAGCATTACTTCTGAACCTGGGTAACCCATGTTACACTAACAGATTGCACGCTTCCATAGCTTAAACAGACACAGTTACTGTGACAGACAGTAACACTGAGGGCAATGGAACACACTCCGGGGCTTTTTGTGGATCCTCTCCATTAAACTCTGAAAGCACTTTGTTAATCTCACTACTTAGTAATTCTGGGAAAGTTATTTAAGAAAGACTGTGAGGATATGGAGGAAGAAAGTACCTATGTGTTTATTGGCACAACTATTTCCATCAAATGGAACTATCAGACAGATCATTCTTACCTTAAAAATATTTTAAAATTCCCTCTCATTGGAATATTCATGTAAAACCACCAAATCCCCAATATAGTTTCAAAGCAACTTCTGTGAAACAGCGGCACAGTTTGGTTCTTCTCTTTTAACTATGAATGACATTAGATTGGAAGCCTAGTTTTTATAAACATCTTATGTCAGGCAAGGTGAGACTCACTCTTTACTTCTTCATTTATTTCAGCCTCTTCATTTTTGGCCCTCTTTGAGACTATTCAGAATTACAGAATTGAGGCAAGAATATTCACAGCACTGTATAATGAAAAGACATCCCTATGGAACACAAATTTTTTACATGTCTCTTTTAGTGTCCCAGTGGAAACACTTCAGTGCACATTTGACCAGTGACAATACTTGTTTTTACTTCATGAAACACTGGACATGAAATGTAACTTTTTTGACTAAGTCTGTCAATACAGTTCTCTTAATATGTATTTTGCCAATCACTTTCATAATCACTGATCCATAACAAGCTTTGCTGTTGTGTTGGAAACATTACAACTGGGTTAATTTCAGAGTTAGCTACAAATGGGTTTTTCAGCAGTTCTTAGAAAGTAAACAAGACTTCTTGACTTTTCTTTTAAATTTGATTTTTCAAATTTTTTGTTTCAAACCAAACAAACAGCACAATTTCTAGCCCAATAGATGGACTTCCATGAAGAAGTCTCAATTCCTGTGCAGGCCAAAAGGATGTACCAAAATAACTGAGTTCCAAAGGCTCACCAACACTGCATTACCTTACAAGAGGCAACATGTGCATGATACAGAAAATAAGTCTTAGTTACTAATATGTGGCCAGTTCTTGTCAACTACAGGAAAAACTATGGCAGGCCTTACCAGTGTGGCTTCGTTTGTGAACCATGAGCACATTGGGACCGATGCAAATTATCCCACAGATATCACATTTTAGCTTTCCGTTAGGAAGTCGAATGCCTCCAACTCCTGACAAAGCCTTGCTGCCTGGGCCATTGTGTGAGCCATTCATTTTCTCTCCTGTGGCATCAAGCATTCGTAAATCCTCTGCACATTCTTCCCCATTCATTTCACAGGCACGCCCATTCTCTTCATCACTCTGAGTCTCTATTTTAATATTACCGGCTGAAAAAAAACAATACAGGATGCCACTCAGTTTGGTTACAGAACAAATAATGTGGCAAAGAAACAATCACATGAAAGGAGTTAACTTCTAAACAGCAGGTACAGTGTCACTAAATAACAAATGCTATGAACTCAACTACAATTCTATGGGCAATGAGATGAGTTACTTGTAACACATGGAGCAATGAACAGTAAGTATCAGTAAAACAAATACAAGGCATCCAGGGAGCTGGGAACCCAAACAATATTACAAGTCTGTTTCTAAGTTGCTTTGAGATTTTTGCATTTATAGCTTTCGTTTTGACAATCAGGCTAATTGGAATGAAACTTAAAATGAATCCGCTTCACAGGGATTTGTCTAAAACAATTGTGAAAGTAAGTAGCTCAATGGATAAAAATGAACAGAAAATGCAACATTCTCCACTTGGCAGGAAGATTCCAAGGGTTGTACTGAATCCAAATTTTTGGTTTGCAGTTCTGTGGGGTAAGTAACAACAGTGGGAAAGTAAAGAGTACAAACACTGATAAAGAAAGCAGGGTAGGGAGGGATGGAAGAAAGAATTTAAGGAAGCTATAGGAGTGATACTTGTGTATCTAGGGCAGCGGGATTAGGATTGATGAATAATAGAAGATTCCTAGAGTCAGGAGCTATGATTAAAAACCAGTCAAATAAAAAAAAGTGGCTGGGAAAAGTGTTATGACTATATTGGATAAATCCTTTTTGTTGCAATCCCATAGGTGACAATTGCTTACAGCCAGAAGAAGAATTTAGGTGTAAATTTGCCATAGCCTCATAACATGTGATACCATAGAGGCTAGTAAATTTGATCTGATATGAACACAGCAAACTTTAACATTAAGGAAAAGGGCCAAGATTCAAATCAGTTCATGCCAGTATTCATTCCTCTTCTCTCCACAGGATTGTATGATGTTTTATGTAGAAAAAAATGGCTGTTATTTTCCTATTTTCTAATCTGGTGATTTTGGTGAAAAAATACTTCTTCAGTAGGCTGGAAAAGACCATTTCATTGCCCAAAATCTTACTTTCCATACAGTAAAAACCCCTCTACCTTCATCCCACCCCACCCCAAAAAAAGAAAGAATTTACTTCAGTGGGTAGCTAAGAATATGAGGGATCTGTTTTATGCAGTAAAGTCCAGGTCTTTTCCTTCTGTGGAACAACAGTTTCATGGTAATCTCATTCAAAAGTGATGGTGTAGCAAAGTGACAACTTTGCTTGGGCCCAATAAGCTATGGGCAATAATTACCTCAAGAGACTGAAAGACCTTGATACTCCTTTAAAATGGAGAGGATTGACAAGTTCTTCTCTGATACATCCTGCAATGTCACAAGTGTCCCAGAAGGACTGCAGGGATGTAACTGACTAGAGTATCTGACTCAAAATCCTACTGGGAAACAGATGCCTAAAGGTGTTCACACTTATAAATATTGCTTGACTGGACACCTTTTAAAACGTCTACCAATCTAGGTATTTTAATGATTTTTCAAGTATTGCATTTTTAATAGAAATCATATGCAAACCAGAATAAGTGCATATCATAAATAGCAGTTTTCCTTTAAAGTGCATGTTCTAAAAAGGGGAATAATTTAGTGATATGGAAAAAAATCAGTGACCAAATAATGATGTAAAAAATGGTATGACTGGTTAAACAGAAGTGATTCTGCAAATTTAGTGGACTACAACCCCATACTACTGTTTCACGATGGCAAATGGAAGCAATAGAAGTATTTGGCTTGAGCATATGACAAGATTTTCCACAATTTACATGCAATCTTTTTTCCCTTTCAGTTATAAGAATAATAAATATATATTTATACTAAACAATTATAGGCTCCTTGCCTGCCAGAGATTTGGAGAAGGTGGCTTTTGAAGCAGATTTTCTGTTAAGTTTAAACAAAATACATGTGAACAAAGCAAAAAGATCAGACTACATAAGTGCATGCAGACAAACATACATTACTCAGAAGTGAAATGACACAAACAAAAATCATAAAAGTAGGAACTAGATGGAAATGCTCTGTAGTGAACTGAGTTTCAGTATACTTACTGGAAAAAGATTTGGGAATTATTGCATGAAAGTCCCTAAAGCCTTCCGCCCCGTATGCAGCTGCAATAAAGAAGGCAAACAGGATGCTGGTTTGTGGTACTGCTAGCAGTAAATGTAAAAGAAGATGGCACTATTGCTATAAGATAAATACCTAGGAGAAAGACAAAACTATCATCACAGAAGCAACATAAGCAGTTTAGGATGAAGGAGGAACAGCAGAAGGACAGCTGGCAGGGGAATCCTGACCTGTCTAGAACAACTCCCATTTGTGAAAATGCCCTTTTCTTCCAAAGCAGCCAACAAGTTTTATCATGTTTTCTAGAAGCATAATGTGCTCTTGGGTATTCCCCTTGCTTGCACATTAATTCCTTCTGAAGTCAAGAGGAACTTTTGCTAATGTGTCTCGAAAGGGTCAATGCAGGCCTTACAGCGCAGCTTCCTCGGAATTTATTTTTTGCCAATATGCCCTCTTTCTGTGACAGAGATCTCTTCCTTAGACATCCTTGTTTCTAATCTCTGCATTTATAAAAAGTGAAATTGCATTTTCTTCTCACGCCTGCTGGTCTTATGCAATGGAAGAAGAGGGAGTTCAGTTTTACATATATATATTTATTATTGTGTATATTGGAATATTTTTTGCTTGCATTTCTAAGACTTGTCCTCACAATGTATTTACAAAAAATCCAGTTGTACAAATATACTATACCCTGCATATTATGAGTAGCCACATGCAAATTACCATGCTATTGGGCACGCTGATACAGGTAATGCTGGAGTTCATTACTTGGTATGAGCAATGACAGGGATATTGGTCCAGTCAGTCTTCACTAAAGCTCTCCACAGGTAAGCCCTGGACCTCTGCAGCTGTACTACTCAATGAACGTCCCGATGCAGACCAGGCTCAGTATCCAGGATGTGCATCTATTCGGCAGTGCAGTTCATGGCAGGGGCTCAGTTCAGGTGCAGAGTTCACTTTGCCAGTGAGAGCTGATGGACAGTGAAGGCACCTGACTCACCCTGGGTCCTCACAGAAATTTTATATGTCTAATTAACAAACAAAATCTCTCCCTGTTCAAACTTAGTACTTGCAAATCTGTCTGCTATATGAGAACTAAGGAAAAGAGCCCCTCTGATGCAGGAGATGCAACAGGGGAGAGAAATCACTCCAGCAGAAATACTACTGACTTATATTCTCTTTTTTTTTTTTTTTCCTGGGGACTTATACTGGAAATAAAAACCATCAATGTTTTCTACTTCTTTTGTGAGAGTGATTCCTGTCCCTCCCTTTTTATAGTGGAGAAATCACTTATGGAGCAACTACAATGTGAAAAATACCTGTAAACCATATTTTTCATATGCAGTGATTAAGAATATATTCAGCATTTGTACAGGTTTCTGGAACAGTTACTTGATGCAGTCTTTGTAGAAGTAATTTCTGTGCACATCCATGTCTATGTACACATATATGCAAACATTAATTAGCTCTACAACAACTCATGGTAATCATTTCTCATTGGCTCTTCTAACACCATTAAGGAATTACTCATTAATGAATTTACTTCAATTTGGTTGGAAGTGACCTTAAAAGGTTCTGGATTTTATTCTCTTTGTATATATTTTTACAATCCAGCGGAGTTTAATACAAACCCTTTTTTCTATGGAAGGGTTGCAGAGTGCTTTGGTGTCTCTGAACTGACAGCTTTCCCCCACTCCTTTTTTACTTATCCAGAGTGTGGAAAAATTACCCAAAAGCAGGGCACTGGCTGGGTCCCTTGTGCTCTCTGATATTTACTGGGAGTTTCACTTGGGATTTTCTGAAGAGCACATGAACTTAATGTTAAAATGTCTGTTCAGTAGCCTATGGCTAAAGGTGATTTAGGCAAGTCTTAGAAAAAAAAAAATTTATATGTCAAAAGGGAGAAGGGTGATGATATAATTCATCACTGAAGAGCAGCATTGCTGGCTCCACATCAGACTTGGGCTGGGGCAATTTGGAAAGCAGGATGGTATAAGAGGAGACAGCGTCACACTTCCCTGGAAAGAGCTGAGCAACATGGAGATGGAAGGGAGGCCTTTTGCAATGATTGAAAGAGTTGATAGCGAGCAGAAAGGAGAAACAAAACAGACCTCCTGGGAAACTGGACGTAGAGGGTGGCTTTCGAAGGACAGAGAAATAGGCAGCTGGAAAAAAGATGCATGCGAACAATTAGTAATTTGTTTTCAGTCCATTGCCAATTTACCTTCTCTTTTAGCTATGGGACTCCCTCCCAGCAGTAAAATCCTTTCAGTTTTGTGAGACTTTGGCAATGGCATAGATCTAAGTACCTGGGCCATAATTCCATTTGGAAGGGGGCATTCACCTCCCATGTCATATTCTTCTCCAGTAAAACAGAGCTCCCTTACTCCCTTTGATTTTTAATGGGATTTTACCTTTTATCCCAGTAAGTAGTAAACTGTATCTTGTGGCATACCTGCCTTTAAGAACTTATCCTTCAGACTTTCTTTGACAATAACCCCAACAATCTGATTTTGTGTTCATGCAATGTCTTGCTTGTACTTTGTAGCCAAGAGCAGAGAAAGATCTCTCCTCAAGTTGCTGCAAATAGTTTGGGTGCATATACTTTTTGTTTTTATGGCTTGCTTGTTATTCCAAGACAAGCCAGAAGTATTTGTTATTAGCTAATGTTTAATGGGTAGCTTTAAAATCCAAGAGTTCTCATGAAAATGCCATAACTATTCAACCAACTATCATACCTGACTGATTTGAATAGTACATTATCAATGTAACGGTGAAAAAAAACTTTAACACCATCCTTTCTAACAAAGGATAGAAAATGTTGCTAAAAAGGCAAAATAAGATGACAAAAACCACTTATCAGACCAAAATAAATCACCTCAGCATGCCAACGTGTCAACAAATGCACACAGGATCTCTTCTTGTTTAAATAGGTACTCAGAAAACAGAATATTGTCAGCAATCCCACCTGGTATTTCTGATACAAGACATAACAGCTATTCTGTTTTGTTACAGCATACCAAAATTTGCACACTTGGCTATGAACTGAAATCCTTCCCCCTTTCCTTTTTACATCATGGTCATTTACTGTGGCATCAGCTCTGTTCTCACCCCACAAGAACACTGCAGGTGGAGGATGCCATCACCAGAAATGAAAGTTGTTTGTCCACAGAATATTTAAGGAGTCATTATTCACCAGCCAGACTTGACAACAAACAGCAAATACCAGTTCTTTAACTTAGATTATGTTTCCTTTAATAGTATCTTTCCCTTCTGAGCTTCTGAAGTGACAAGCAGAATTGTGTGGGAGTGAAAAATGACAACGAAAGGTCTGGGCAGAGGAACCGTAACTGGTTATGCAATGCCTTGAGCCCTTCTTCAGTATAATTTAGATGACACAACAGAACACAGATGGGACTGATCAAACTAACTGCTTATTTAGCTATAAAAAAAGCAGATGCACCGAAGTGCTCTTAAAAATTACTTTTTGGCTCTCTCCTTTCTACATATACCACTGCATTTCCCAGTTAATCAAACATTTGTGGTGTCTCTGTGTGTAAAATGCTGAAACTTAGAGGGCATTTTTAAAGGGAAACAAAAATAACAGAAGGAAGAGTAGTAGCAAGAACTTCTTGGGACACACCTGCAGGTAGAGAGGCTGGTGCTGACGGATAAGGAGATCCTCCCTGCAGGGTCTATGTTGCTTCCTTTGACTCCAAGTGCCAATCAGCCCTTGGCAGCCAGTTTCTTCTCTACTCTAATTTTGGCTTTCAATCAAATGGATATTATTCCAGAAACACAGGAGCCCACAGATAAGCTATCTCCCATGGGACAACTGGTGTGAGGAGCTCCACCCATGTCATCACCCATGACTGCTACTTCTCTCTGCTGCTGTCTGGGGGAGGTGCCCACTCCGTGTGCCAGCGCCAGCGCCCGTCGGCATGCACAGCCTGTCCTCAGAAGAAAGGAGCAGGGAACTGTGCTTCACTGCATTGCAAAGCACATCAACATGTTTTTCTAGGGGTTGCAGTGAAATCAAACAAGTATGGAATCAAACAAGTGAACAAAACAACCAACAAAATATGTCCTCTCCAGGTACAAAAAGTGGCTTTTGCTCCATTATGCATTCTTCCAGTAGTCCCGTTAGTTACCTACAGGAATCTTCTAAAGGACCAGTAAAGATTCATTGGCTAAAGACAGATTCAAATAATGCCCTCAAATACACACTTGAAGCTATATGCCTTTTATATACTTTTCTAAATTTGTGTTTCAGTAGGAAATGATGTGTAGCCAAACCAAGGGGCTGGTCTAGTTCACATTTCTTGTCTTTGTTGTGACACTTCCTGGTACATTTTGTACTGGATTCAAGTTGTTTTTCCAAAGGACAGTTAACTACCTGGCTGCTTAATGTTCATCATCTGAACTACAAGTACAACTAAGTTTTAAGGGCAAGAGAAAGAGCACTGTCAGGAAACGCCATATTAAACTTGTTTCTCAAATTCCACATGCATATGTTATCCATGCTTCCTATATTGGAAATGGTCTGCATCTTGTACTAGCTGCATGAAGGAGAAGCTAAGGGAACTGCTGCAGGTTTGCTGGTAACAGACTTTATTGACACTTCTCTCCTCTGAGAAGTAAGCTGGGAACACTTTCAAACTGGAGAGAAAGATTTGCTGACAAATGATCTTAAGAAGAGCACTTTTCATCCTCAATTTTTTTGTCTCTTGCTTTCACCAGATTTTTTAAACATGGGCATTAATGGATGAGGGAGTAGTAAAAGGGCATTTAGCAGGAAATTTTTAAAAAGCAAAGTAACCTTAAGTAACAGTGCACAACAGTGAGGTAAAACCACTACCATATATGAAAACATCCTCAGCTCACACAGGTGTCTCTGTGAATACACATGCTTCTGTGCTGAGGCTGGAACTTCTGGAGCTGCATTCTCCAAAAAGACTACAGGCACAATCATTGCAGCTTACACTCTTCCCCACACAGCAACAGCTATCCAAGAACAGCAGAGTCTCAGATATAGGATATCCTGACATATATAAGGCATTTCCCTTCTCTAATCCTTCCACAAAGCATGCTTTAATGATAGTCAGGGGTGTTAACCAATCCTCAACTGATGCAACAAAATTCTAGCTGAAGGCAGTCACACGTGGCAGCTGGGAGAACAAGAAGGGAGTAAGCACCTGTAAAGATTAGTTTGGAGAAGAGGAATGACTATATTGAGATCCAACAGGGAGACCAGAAGCTCCTCAAAGATGGAAAAGACAGCCAGGCTCTTCCATGAAGCCATGCTGTCATAGCTGGAAGTTGTCCTTACCTGGAGGTTACTGTGGGCATCCCTTAACAAGGCAAAGGGCTTAAAAAGTGCAGAAACACAATTAAAAAACAGACGAGGTGATCAGTTACATATAAATAACGTGAATTCAGTTGGAGGGGGAGTTTTAAGCTTGCTTGACCAAGACAAAAGCCTGTGAAATCTGAACATGCACAGCGGATGTTGGTCAGGTAGCAGCTGAAGGCAACGGTCGCTGCCCTGAAGAACAAAACTACCACTTGGGAGCAATGAAGTGCCCTTGGTTCTGTGGTTCAGGAAAAGGCAGGGAGATGAAGTATTTTGTATATTGCTTCAGAGAACCTAAGTTTGCCTTGCCCTGAATGCAAAGTTAGCCCTTCTTTGGAAACCCTCCCCTTTTCATGTGCCAGCTCAGTGAGCTGCTTGCACATCCTTACTTTTGTGCCTGGAGTAGCACAGAGCTACTCTGGCTCAGGGTCAGGCCCTTGCAAGTCCGTCCATGTTAAAAAGTCCATGCACATTAACAACTAATGTGCTGTGCCTTCCCTATCAGTGAACGGACACAGGGACTTTTCCAGGGACCATTCAGCTACCATGATGATGTCTTGAGCAACATTTTACGCTAATGTACATAGTTCCCCATAGCTGTCAAAGGGTCAGTAGATCTAAAATTAGACCAAGCAGCTGTGTTTAATTTGGGGAGGTGCCTTTGGGTGTCATGCCAAAGCTGTGCACTGTCAATGTCCTCTTTTGAGAAGAGGTCAGAGGATGAAATGGAGAGGAACCCAGCCATTTCAGCACTTGGGAAGGAATACACTATGAGAATTTTATTATCTTGCCTACTCTAAAAACAAATTGCTGAGCAGAGTCTTCTGTGTCCCCCTCATCTGACACAGGGGGAAAAAACCTCAGGGATACTGAAAGTTTATTTTAGACTAAAGCAAATCAAATGTAGCCATCACTTTATGAGTGATAAAGTAGATGTTCTCTCTCAGTACTGTGAAAAGAAGGTGATGGTGACTTACAAAGTCTGCTTTATGTCTGTTAATCCTGAGTGCTCAGTTATTTTTCCAGATGCAATTGAAGGTTCTTCTTTTTGGGTTGTAGAAATATTATGAGAAAGCTTTGCAATCTAAACCGCTGTTTACTTGATTAGGGTGTGCTCAACCTTCCAGTGAAAGGAAATCCTAACCTATACCTTCTAGGGAAGAGGCAAAAATTGTTCTACAGAAATCTCAAAGAAATTCTCTGAATATGGACCTACCTGATAGCTCCTGAGGAGAAGATTGTCAGGACAAAATCAATTCTTTCCCACTGTGTATCACAGACAATGCTTTGCTACAGGGACCTGTATTCCCCCTCTGGCAATCAGTCCTCTGTTTTGAAATGGCAAGAAACCCCAAATGATGCTGGCAGACTCTCAAACACACAGAGATCTGTATAATTCTGGAAGTCTACAAACTCAGTTTAGTACACATTTTTAAGAGACTTCTTGTCTTTCCTCACTTCTTGATCGCTTTTCATGCTTGCTGTTTTCTTGCTTTTACCTCAGGAAAAGCAAGCACACCTTCCCTTTCCTGAACAGAATCCAACCTTAACAATATTAGTGCTATGACAAGTCATCCCTGACATTGGATACCTCTTCTGTGAGGCATCCAACAGTTGCAAAGTTGAATACCGGTTTCTTGAGTCTTTGAGCACAGTGCTAAGAAAAAACCTAGATTTCCCTAGCTTTCTGCAAAAGCAGAAGGAGAGGATATTTTAAAAGAGATCAGTTTCTCAGAAAGATGTGGAGAAAAATATGTCAGAAGTTAAGACTAAAGAATTTTATATATAAAAGATATTACAGCAGGAAGAGCATCCTACCTGAACTTCCTAGCTCTGATCTGCAATCACACCTCAGATGTGATTTGAAACTACCAAATTTAGGAGTCCCTATTGCCGTCCTGAAGTGCGTCTCCAAAACCAGAAAGGAACTATGCTACAGAGTTGAAGTTTAGCTGAGTTTCTGGTGCAGGTACCACCATGCCTCCAGAAGAGAGAGGCACGACACTCAGGTGAAGCTTCCTCAAACTCTGAACAATTCTTTAGCAATATCTAAGGCTGGTAAGTGTAAAAGGTGTTCTAAAATTATTTTACCTCTCTGTTGAATGAGTAATCTGACATTTGAAACTCACTGGAAACACAGTCAAGATCACAATCTCCAGACAGTCACAATCACCATGCTGGGTATCTTGCATCAAAATGCAACCATTTTCTTGACTTGGACAGATCAACAAAGCATCCAAGACAACACATTGCTGGCAGAACTTCAAGGGACAAGTCTTTCTAAATAATGGTTTTCAAACTGAATAGTCTCCAATAGCATCACTTGACTGAATTGTCACAAGGAGCCCAAAACTGACTATTATGAACATCAGAAACTTATGTAACTCAGATCACAGAAATTATCCCACCAAAGTCTTTATTTTTGGATGAGGTACAGAACAGAATAATCCAATGTGGTCTAACTAGTGTTCAAACACTCTTCCACTCATTGGCATATGCCTACTGATTACTTTAACATTTGTCTATCAACAAAGTATTTTTACAAAAGCAACTAATATTTTGAGGCACCCAAAATTCAGATGCTAATGAAACTAGATTACCAGAAAACAGATCACCCTGGAAAATGCTGATCCACTAAGAAATCAGACCACTGTCTCAAGCTCCATATCAGAATCTTAGGCATCCAGTCATCTCAGAAGCATCCTCTCTTTAACATGCATGTGCAGGCAGGCATTTGTTACCTCCTCACAAACTCTGTTTGATATAACCTGTAAGTTGATCAGTAGCACAGCAGTTAACAAAAAGGACATATATGGGCATATTCTGATTTCAAATCTCAGAGATGGTTCAGCTATTGCTTTCCAATCTGCAGCAGAGAGAGACTATGAAATCCTTGGTCCACTGCAGCACCCCAGTCTGAAAGCAACAGTGTAGCAGTGGAGAGCAATTTTGAAGTATCAAAATTATCTGGGAGCTTAAATCTCTTTAAGTGATATTCAGATTTTTAAGACAACCTGAGCTTTCTGTGCTGGAGTGAGTGGAGAAACAGTAAACCCACACTAAGAATGCTGCGGAACTTGAGTCCAATTGCAGTCATAGCTGAGAAGCTATTACAGCTTCCTCCTTGTCCCCTTGGCTTAACATGAAACCTTTACCTTCTGTTCCTCTAACTCCTTCCACAAAGAGCAGTCTGGACGTATTACCCATTTCCTCCCTACACACAGTTGTTTATCTCCTTAGCATCTGTCATGGCCTAGAAGTTTGGATCAACTCCTACACCAGTTGCTATGATGTAATTTCAAATCACTCAATTTGGAAGGTTTCTAGGAGACCAGAGACAAGAGAAGAGAAGAGAAGAGAAGAGAAGAGAAGAGAAGAGAAGAGAAGAGAAGAGAAGAGAAGAGAAGAGAAGAGAAGAGAAGAGAAGAGAAGAGAAGAGAAGAGAAGAGAAGAGAAGAGAAGAGAAGAGAAGAGAAGAGAAGAGAAGAGAAGAGAAGAGAAGAGAAGAGAAGAGAAGAGAAGAGAAGAGAAGAGAAGAGAAGAGAAGAGAAGAGAAGAGAAGAGAAGAGAAGAGAAGAGAAGAGAAGAGAAGAGAAGAGAAGAGAAGAGAAGAGAAGAGAAGAGAAGAGAAGAGAAGAGAAGAGAAGAGAAGAGAAGAGAAGAGAAGAGAAGAGAAGAGAAGAGAAGAGAAGAGAAGAGAAGAGAAGAGAAGAGAAGAGAAGAGAAGAGAAGAGAAGAGAAGAGAAGAGAAGAGAAGAGAAGAGAAGAGAAGAGAAGAGAAGAGAAGAGAAGAGAAGAGAAGAGAAGAGAAGAGAAGAGAAGAGAAGAGAAGAGAAGAGAAGAGAAGAGAAGAGAAGAGAAGAGAAGAGAAGAGAAGAGAAGAGAAGAGAAGAGAAGAGAAGAGAAGAGAAGAGAAGAGAAGAGAAGAGAAGAGAAGAGAAGAGAAGAGAAGACCTCTAATTAATGGGTGTCCTAGGAAGCAGCTGGAACAAAGTCTTTGGGAGTGAGTTTTTCCAGCTGCCTGATATCTCAAGAGAGCTATAGCATCTCATTTTCAATCATTTTATCTTCCAAAGGTTTACTTCACATACAGACATGGGCCCTAAGAATAGTTTTTCTTTTGAGGTTCTATTATTTATTTGTTTGTTTGTTGTTTTGAGAGGACAATTTCATGAACTGTGCACAACACAGGTCTAGATCTCTGCTCAGCTTTCACATGTCTACAGGCAAGTTCAAAACCACATCATGGCTATATCTCTCTCCTCTGTTGCAGCAGTATTGTGGGAGGCTCCTACAATGGTACTGCCTTCATCTCTCCTTTGCATTCAAGGACTGATGGTTCAGTTTGGGATTATCTTTATGTGCAAAGCCATTATCTCAAGTTATCAAGCTGGAAACTTTCTGACTTTTTGTCATTTCTCTTCCGTGTTTATAAATCTCTCCCTTCCTTCACTCAGCTACCCACTCCAGCCTCTCCACTCTGATCTGCTTCTTTGCATTCCTGGAGGTGAAACAAAAGAGCTGCAGTTGTGACACTGCAGTTTGTGTGTCACATTGTAACATTTCCACATCCTCCTCACTCAGTTAAAAAAGTACTCTAAGAGGAAGAAGGGCAAATAATGAAATATAGGAAAGCAGGAAAAGAGGAAGCAGCCAAGAGACAGCAGCCCAACCGAAATGCTAAGAATTATGGAGAAGTGACAGAAAGGGAAGCATAAACCAGGAATTATACTTAGGGGCTTAGCAGAAAAAAAAAAAAAAAAAAAAACCTAACAAAAAATGGAGAGATTTAGCCCTTTTTGCCTCTCCAGTAATCTTCCAGATTACTATGCCTCTCTGACTTTCACCCACTTGACATTTATTCCCTTCCCCACCTACTTTAAGACAGGCACCAAACTGTGCTGCTCTGTGTGCAGGTGGACTCCCCCAAACCTGAACTAATCACCAGCCCATTCCTTATCTTCATATCAAAGGCACAATTATGCAATGGTCTTTTTTGCTGAAGGCAGCTGTGGGGGACAGAGCGATGGAAGAGTACAGAAGGAAATTGGCTAAAGCAGAGTAGGGATTGCCTAACTGGGCAATCCTGCCTGGCTGGCAGCGATGGAGCAGACAACTTAGGAAGTCCTTCCACTGAGATCATGTGTCCCACTTGTTCAAAATGAAACTTCGCTGGAGCAGAAAGTGTTTGAAATTCACATGAAGAATTTTCTCTTCTTCATTTCCAGGCAAAATAGATACAAAAAAGAAGATGGACTCATTTAAGAACAGAGTGGGAACACCAGATTTTTACACTCTTCCATTTCTTGGGGACTTTTCAGCAAGAATTTGTCTGATAAAGAGCTGAGTAGAAAGCAAAAACATGAGAAATGACCCTCTATAAATATCACAACACTAACAGTTACGCATCCTTTTTTAGTCAAGCTCCAGTTTTTGTCTTATCTGGTGGCTAACTGAATTTTGTAGTTTCTCAGGAAGATAGTGGTGAAATCCTGCATGTAAATGAAGACAGGAGTGTTACACAAAGGTGTACTGTGGTGTATTTATTTGCTCATCACTGCATGAAAGCTACCTTGTTGGAAGAACTGTCAAAACCATTTGTGGCTATTCTCCACAAAAGAGGCTGTCAGGAGGGGATAAAAAATGGGCTTTAGTAAGACTTCACTTTCTTTGAAATACTCTTGCACAGAGAATATCAGCAGGTTCAGCTCTTCTCCCTACCATTTATCTGTAAATTAGAAAATATTCTGTGGGCTACTTGAGCGGTGTTTAATTCTTCAGCTGAAGTTAATGTAATTTGGGACATGTGGGACTTCCTACCTGTGTAGGAAGGAGTTAGCGGTATCCTCCAGTGAATGGCAACAGTCCCTGAGACGGAATCACTGCTGGAGACCTGCACTGCATGTCCCACCCTGCAGCTCTGACTGCTCTCCCAGTTCCCTACAGGTACAGCACCAGTACCTCTAGTTTACAAGGGCAGAGTTTATACAGTTTATTCTTGTAGGGCTGGCAGTGACCAAGCTGTGCAATACCCAGTATGTTTATGTGAGAGAACTACGACCATTGTGAAGGTTTTGCCTAGCTTGTCATATCCAACCTACTACAGAGATGGGCTTCTGTTTATTTCAGATTTGAGGGGCATGACCTGCCTTCTTCTGGCTTTACTAGTCCTGGTCTGATTTTCACTTCAGTGGAGCCCCTCTTGATGTAGTTCAGCATTTCCAAGGATAAAATTCAGTCATGCAGCTATTCAAGAAGGAATGTTTTGTTAAATCAAATGAGTATGCTAAGAGAGAACTTAGATATGGACGTTCTCCACAGGAAATGGATGTAATTTTTCTATTTGACTTTGGATGAGAAATATAAAGCAAAAGAGGCAGAAAAAGAGTCATTTTTCTGTCAATCCAGTCATAATGTTACTTACTGTTAAACCAGAACAGTTGGAAACAGCTAAGCATTGGGCTCCACTGCAACCCTAGCCATAAGGAAAGGCACAAGTAGTTTGGTTAAGGAACAATACCACAAGGGGATTTTTATGCTGATGTAAACTTGGAAAAAAGAGAACATTAAATAGCAATAGAAATGGGTAATGCTTGATCCAGAACTATTCTCAGTTTCTCACCAATTATTAATAGTACTTATCCTCTAATAATTTTCATTCTCATACTCAGTGTCCTACTGCTTCAGCGTACAGGGACTTTGATAACAAACAAAACTTTACAGCCTGAAAGGGGGGCAAGGCACTGTATGCAGACTGAGGAAATCTAGGTTTAATTCCTAGCTTAGCCACAGACTTCCTGTGTGGCCATGGGAAAGAGATTTAATCCATCATGTGCCCTTACTTCCCTATCTGAACATTTTTCAATTCTTTTTAAATGAGGATAAGACTTTTTTTTCTTTTTTTTT
>VZTH01013094.1:168039-181710 GCA_013397815.1 Aleadryas rufinucha | reverse complement strand
GAAACTCAAAAGCCATTTTGCTGCTTAGAGTGATTCCTATAGTCAGGTACATGCCTCTCAAGTGTCCTAACACATAAAGCTGAAATCTGGCCATGCACTGATCACCCTCCTTATGTGTTCCACAGAAGAAGACTAAGGGACCATGGAGGAGGCAGAAGTTGTAGCTCCAAAATATTGTATTACTTAGGTATTTGTGAAAATGCTACCTATAATCTGTGATACGTCCTGCATCACTGAGAATTACACAAAGGTAGAATTATTGTCCAGTCTAATAAACCTTGGTTACACCCCATAAAATACTGGATATCAAATGCTTGGAGCCCTCAGCTAGCTCTCCCTTATCCAGGATTGTTCAAGGTGAAAAAGTAAACTTTTTCTTCCTCAGACTGATACAGACGCAGGAAAGAAATTTTATTTTTCCTCAGATGACCTTTTCCTATGCTATCACTCTGTTCCAAGAGATGTAAAAGTCCCAAAGGCAACTACCTCAAGAGAAAAAACATTAGCTGTTTAATAGCCAAAGAAGTTTTTAACTATCCTCCACACTGAAGCCAGCGTGGCAAAAGTAATCAGTGGTCTGAAAAAGGAGAGAAGAGAGGGGCTCAGCCTGTACCTCTGGTGTGGCAAATGACCTAAAACTGAAAACTGTGTCATCTCCAGTTCAGCTGTGTAGTGCTTCTCATACACGTTTAGTTATGAGGTGTGAAATCTCACTCCAAAACCAAATTGCTAGAATTTTTTTTTTTTTTTTTTAATGCAAAAGATCTTCAGAAACATCTCAGCATAAAGAAAATCCTGGACAAGACTATGGATTTCAAATCCCGAAATTTGGGCTAATGTCTCAACTTTATCTTTAGCTGCCCAACCTCCCAAGACCAGCCTCACTCACTTCTGTCAAACCAGCACCAGGCTGGAATTTCACTCATTGCAGTGGTACAACCCAGGATTTCTGCCTTTCCAAATCAGGCACAGAGCTCAGAATCAGCTCTCCCCTTTTTCCAAAAGTCCAAGCGATACAGAAGATTGCTCCTCTGTACTAAGGTCTGGGCTAATTAGAAGTCAGGAAACTAATTATTTCCTGAATCCCCAAGTGCTCTAATAATTAGTTGACAATATTTATTTTATTCCCTCATGTACGATCACCAAATCCTTAATTTATTTACTTTTACCTGCTTTATATTTCTCAATCTTACTTTTCAAGCTAAAGAGGTGTGGTCTAAAACCAAGTTGAGTACTTTGAACCAAACCAATCCCACTGCACCCTGGAAGAACTTCACAAGACTGTTTTGCTGCATCTGTTGGAAATAAAAAATTTGCTCTCTGGTGTCTAGAATACTGTATATGGTTTAGATTCCACAGCAAAATTGATTAAATTTCATTCTACCCTACCTTACACTTACCTTGGCTAGGACTTGTAAAGCTTAATCAATTATGTACATATATCGCCTTAATTAGACTGTAAACTCTTTGGGGTGTTCTGTTGGTGTTTGTGCAGTATTTAGAGTAATAGAGGTTCTTTTCCAGGAACCCTGTCCTTTTTGCAACATAAAACCAGAGACCAAAAAGTCCCAACAAAACAATTGGGAAAAAATGGCAGTAGAAAACCCCAAAGTTTAATTCACTCTCTTTCTCAGTCTTACACCAACAGCAAGAACTAAAATGGACACACAATAATACGCAACTAGAACAGGATCTGTGCTATGAAAACTGGTGCCAGGCATTCAAAGGGTGGTCAAAACTTGGTCTCCTGTAAGGGTTAATGATCTATTTAGACTATAATTGTTGGCATTTCCTGCCATCTCAGCATTTATGGAATATTTGAAAGTGTCTAGCAGGCAAAGTTTCTGTCAAACTTCCTCTCTGCTCCTAGTCGTGTGCCCCAGCCAGTGTAAGTGCTTTTTACTTGGAAGAATCCTTTTTAAAGCATCTGTCCAGTTTATGTTTGAAGTGCTTTTCAAATATTACAAAGGAAAAGCCATTGGATTGTGTTTTCACCAAATATGATGGATTCTCAGGATAGAAACACACAAATGTGCATCCTACCGTGCTGTAACAGATTAGGAAACCTTCTTTCCCATGAACTACCAAGTCGCAGCTCCTTGTTGCTACCAAGCCAGAGAGAGAGTGCATCAGCAATGCCCAACCCAGGATTCATAATGCACCTAAATTTCATAATAACACCCAGACAGTGTGGTGGGACTAAGTGTGAGGTAAATGGAAAGCATGAAAAACCTTCCTCATTAAAATGCAAAACAGCTCTACAGAACCTACTTCTTATTAGCTAAGATAAACTTTGGTATCAGCCATGGCTGTACTGCACTGTGGAGTATAGTGAGGTCAAGAAGGGAAGTGAAATCCTGCTAACTTCAGCACCTACAAACACATACATCCAGAAATACAGTCTGGGCTATTGGTTATGCAGGCTGAGCCAGGTCATGGCCAGGCGGGTCTGTCAGAGGCTGAAGAAAGTGTGAAGACTTGGCTATCAGAAAATCAACTTTTACCTGGTAAACTGGTCAGCAACTGGAGAAAAAAATGTGGGACTAATGAATGGTGCTGTGTTCATTTACAAGAGAGAAAGCCAAGTTTGAGTTCCAAGTTACTTGTCCAACACAAGAAGACAAAATTGAAATGGCTGATTATTTCTGAGCACATAAGACATTAAAATCCCAGTAATCCCAATATTCTACTTGAAGGCCTTTGGACTCTTGGAAACTGTTAGTCATCAGGATTGTCACTTGCATTAGAGTGGTTCTAAGAGCTCTCCTTTCCACCAGGACAAATGAAACACGGCTCATCCACAGCTTCAAATTCCTTTACCTCAAAGGCATCATGGAGTCTCAGGAAAGCTGATGTGAATCATAGGCTTATACCTGCAGAGTAAGGTGCTTCTCAAGAGTCTGAAGAACAGAATGCTAAAAGTTTCATTTCCTATTGTCATCTGTTTTATCAAATGAATGTGCAGTGCCTGTCAGTATTGCAGGATGGTGGCATGCTGCAGCAAACCTTCCCAGCAAGTCTGCTGAAACTAGCTTCTGCTGATGCAAATGTGCTATTTGCTAGAGCTGCCCATGGCTATCTGATTAACTCCCATCCTATGCCTGAATGTGAAAAACACAACCCACAGCCCAGAATGTGAGGATCACTGTGTTCTCAGGAAGTAGGCAACTATTTGTGCTCTATCTCACTGAGGGCAAAAAAGAGTGGTGAAAAAACCACCTTTGCACAGAAAACATGAGTTCCCACACAGGAAGGCAAGGGACTGCATTGTGCTCAGCTGGCCTGGTCTTTGTGAGGAAATATACTTTGAACTCACCTGAAGCTCCTCGAGATGTGCATAAGGAGATTTCCTGAATACAAGTTGCTTTCTGGGACAGAAGAGCAGAGGGGTCCATCACTACCTCTATAACAGTGGCACTTTTAACTGTGTTTTTGTATTCGTTAGCTCAGTTAGCTACTGAAACATCTCTAAGAAAGTTATCGAGTTAGGCACACATGAGCTTTTAGAGATACAACATATTATATCTGTATTTTCCATCAGATTATTTCAGTATGTCACCCATCTCTCCCTCTGCTGCAAGCAGCATATGTCCCCAAAGCTTCACTATGCAATCCTAAATTTGATATGACACTGTAAAAGAATCTTCTGGAGAAAAACATTTAATAAATGTTTCCCTGTCTCTCCATTACAGAGCTTACCTATACAACACTGCAAGGAATTAAGTTAATAGAACACCTGAATGAAAGGAGGAATTGCACATATGAGCAGTGGGAGAGAATCCTCAGGACCCATGTACCCCTCACTGCTGAGCCAGTAGCGGCAGGAAGGAGACCCTCTTCAGGCAAAGAATGCTAGCAGAAAGACTTGAGGGCGTGTGTTTCTCTCTCCTTTCCCCATCTCCTTCTATCTTCATGAACTCCTTGATGGTCCTTCTAGTACCATGACCTTCACAGCTGCCTTGGCCCAGCAGCTTTACTACAAAAGCCACAACGGGTACAAGCGGGTCTTCCTCAGCTGCTGCCCACTTCCCAAATGGAATTTACAGTTAGGTTTCTTATAGGGATACAGACAAGCTAGCAGGAACTAACCTTTTCCTCTTTTAGGTTTGAAAAAAATATTTTTATGGCATGTGTTTATGCTGCAGAGTGTATGTTTGCTTGGTCTTAAGAAGGAAAAGCTCAGCTTTCAATATAAACATTCTTTTGCATATGTGGACTGTTTTTACATAGGTATAAACATAGAGGAATTTGGTTTTGCAGGCACATAATTTTATGTGTGCTGACACATCTTTGTATGTACATATGTGTATGTGTGTACACATAAACATGCAAAGGTGAGAATATGGAATAAATGGCTCCTGATGTCTGGAAAATACATTGCCATTTCAAATTTCAAAGGGAGTATTAAAGAGAACAAATGAATTATAGAAAGTTTTAGAAACGAAAAACACATTTGCATTGTCTTCTAAACACCAAGGGTTGTATCATGCATTGTATAAATCAGTCTCTTTCTTTGAACACAGGAAAGAGCTTATTATTAATGCTTACACTGTACAGCAAATGTAGACTCATTAACGTGTAATTACAGAATAAACAATATTAGACTTCTCTAGTCTGTTTTGCAAGGAGAAAAAGAATTCTATTTAACACCACAATAAGCCCATGATAGGATACCAATTTTACTAGGATCTACTAGAAATGTGGTGGCAAGATTAAACAAATGTGATACTACAACACAGGTAATGCCTCATTACCATTATTCCTCCCTCATATGTTTCATGTGTTGGGCTCCAAAGCCACTGAAGCCTTTTGCTAGCACAATTATCATTTCTCATTTTTACTTCTACTTGCCATTATGTGGACAAATGGGTAGGAAGCTCACCCCCTCCCCAGAAAAGCCTAGTTCCCATTTGACTTCTAGATAAACTGCTGTAGATCCACACCTGCAGCAGACAAAGCTCCAGTGACCATGCTGGCCATCAGGGCTTCCCCACCTCCCCTCCACCGTCCAGCCATGGGAGGTGTCAGTTACAAAATTAGTTGTATTCTGGGAGGAAAAAGGACTAACCCTGACTCAGAAAGGAAGGTGCCATATCAGTGTGGAAGGGATGTTCTCACCTCTTTGCTCATGGCTTCAGTCTGGGAAAACCAGGAGGAGTGCTCTGCTTTGGAAAGACAGAGACATTCACAGCCTGAATTGTGAATAATAGCCAGCTGGACCTCAGGGTACAGATGGATCACGGACAATTTGACACTTCCCTCAGTCCACATAGGTATGTCCCCTTTGCAAACCTGGGCACAAAACCCAAGCAATGGGTCCCACACCACAATAAGGCAAAAATACTTTTCATAGTGAATTCTATAGGTGCATGTGTTGTTCTCCCCTGAAAATAAAGTCTCATATGGAAAGAACTGGAAAGACACGTCTGAAATGCAGATGCAGCACGAGGGGTGCAGAAACAGCAGTGTTCCCCAGCTGGCAGTCCCCATTTTGGTGCTAATGAAACCATCCTGCTTCAACGCCAACCACTGCCACCACTTCCGAGCATTGCAACACACATTCAAAGCAGGAAAAAACAGGCTCAATAACTCAGTCCATATAATGTTGACGTGCACAGTACTGTGAATGAGAAGGGACAGATCTCCCTCCAAAAAAACCCTAAGCCACTATTAAAAATCAGAACAAGAAGCTCTTAGCTTTGACAAGAAAAAACCCCAAACTCAAAAGCCACCAAAGATTTGGGAAGTTAAAATCCATAGCAGGGATGTTGGCTGATCACAGCTTCTTACAAATACAGGATGCTTTTAAATGATGAAATATGGAAAATGAATATTTCCTCTTCTATTAATTGCAACACAAGCTGAAAGTGTCGCCAGCTTTAGTTTAAACGCACCTTGTCATTGCATTAAACACTTCTGTTGTTACTTAATCAGCAGGGAAGGCAAAATCATGTGAAGATACTCTCTGTTATGTGAAGGAATTAGCAATTCATTCTAAAGATCTCAATTAGTATTTATTTTTTTAAGGAGGTGTCAGGGAACAAGTGAGTTTCTCACATCGTTCCATAAAATAATCTAGAAGTTACTGAAAACTCTGGTAAGAGCCACTTCCTCAGAAGTAACATTTCCAGGGTAAAAAAATGGTTCATGTGAAAGTTCTCCTTACTCTTCAGTTTCTTCTCTTTTTTTTTTCCTCTTTTTTTTTTTTTTTTCCCTCTTTAAACTCTGATATGTGGCTTGGAAGAGTGGAAGTTAATTCATGCTTTCATATTCCTCCACTTTTGCTACATTTATTACACTTCACAAGCGAGATAATTTTGGACTATCTGTGGGGGAGGAGAAACAAGGGAAATGGAATGTGAAAACCAAAGAGCGAAATGTGTGCCTTTTCTTTTTGAATCAGGCCTGTTTTGGTTGGAAATTGAGAGTAATTCTGTGCTTGCTCTGCCACTTTTTTCTGCAATCCTTTAATCAGGTTCTTAATCCAATTTTTAGGTATGGATTTTGGCATGTTAGGATTGAAATCTCATTTGCATCAATAGAATATGAATTACTCACTTCCAAAAATCCTATTTGGTGCCTCTGGTGTTGCTATGGCTAATGGTGAAATTCTAGATCAGATACCTTCTTGGGATCTCTTTTTTATGCAGGTAACTTAGACACCTAAGTGTTTCTGAGAAACATGACCCTAAACTGCAATACAAGAACTGGGCATTATTCCTAACTCCAAAATGTGTAAAAAAGCAAAGAAAGAAGCACACATGAGGGTTAATTTACTAGGAAGTATGCTCCTGCATGTGCACCTTTATAACACAGAATCCACTTATGAGTGAAGGAGGAAGCAAGGGAGAGAGGGAGGGAGGGAGCAGCAGGATGTCTCACATTGCAGGCTGAGGTCTAGCCTGTTTTTGGGCTGCTGCTCTGCTTACTTGCTTGTTCAGGAAGGCAGCTGGATGAGATATGACAGTTTCCAATAGGCTGTCTCTGGAAGCCAGAATCCTGGGATACTAGCTGATCCACCTTCACAAGTTAACAGCTTGTTGAGGTCGCACATCTTCACCATAAATGACATGCTGAGGGTAAGCCTGCACTGGTGGCCATGTCATACCTACCTACTGCCCGCCGGGAAAAGCTTTTTCCTAAGAGACCATCTGAGGCTTCAAGAACCCTCACATAGTGAGCTCAAAGGAGAAGGTTTGGGGACAAACCTCTGTCTTGCTGCAATGAGTGGTGTTTGCTCCTGGCTTTAGGACTACAGCTCCAAAAAGGAGCTCTTCCATCCCCTCTTTTTATGATAAAGGGCTTATTCTACACTGGGGAAAACTGTGGAGGCATGGCCACACTGCAAATCCTTTCTTGCAAATCTCAGATGTGGGGGATTCAGCCACAGTGACACTATGCACATTTTACTGTAGGACAGAGCCTGGGAAGTTCACACCTGAGGGGAGACCATTGCTGCAGGTCCTGTGCAGCCAGAAACTGTCTCCGCCTAGAGAGGCACCATAGCAGGAGTTGAAATTACAGAAATGTGAGGAGTGGCTGAACAAAACCAAAAGATCAGCTGGTTCCAAAACAGCGCCTCTGTAGAGTCAAGTGGTCCCTGCACTGTGCCTCAGTCCAGCGGTTTTCTCTAAGGCTGCGGTCCTGAAGAGCACTCAGGGTGAAAGAGAACTTGCTCAAGGTAAAAAGCAAGCCTACAACAAAGAACAGGCAAGAATTAACACAGAACAGAGGAGTGGCTGGTGTTGGGAGGCCAATCCAACCTTCTGATGAAGAATCATTCCCTTAAAATAACCTGAGGTTTAGCAACCTGCAGTTACAGAGGTCCTCCCTAGCTTAAAAGATGCCCATCTTCCAGTCAGAGCCTGGTGTTTCTGAGTTGAGCTGCAGCCACTGCTGAGATCCTGCTAGATAAATTTAACTCCCGAGCTAGAATGGGGCTTATCTCTGAGGCATATCTCTTCTGCTCAGATAAAGAACTTCCTCTCACTGCAGTTTAGATCAGCAGACTCAATCTCTTTACCTAAAGCCACACAGCTAAACACACTGCATCTCTCCAATTCAAGCAATGCTTGCCATTCTCCAACTGAAGAAACAAAACTTGCACAGCTCCCAGGCTTTTCCTGAATTTTGTGCTGATGTTCTCTTCTGAAAACACAGCTGTACCCAGCAGGTGCTCATGAAATAGGCTGCAGTTCCACAAGCTACAAAGCTCTGGAGAAATAAGAGAAAAAACCCTATAGCTTCAGTACATACTGCAACATCATGTTGCCACACAGTGGCAACACAAATCGTACTTCTGTCATACTTCTGAGTAAAAAAATTCCTCACAAAACTAAATAGAAATCGTTTTAAAAGTACAATTCTTTTTTAGGATCAGTTCTGTTCTCAAGGATTTGATTTTGTCATGTGCTATGGTTGTGTCAGAGGGCAAATTTTTACATGCCTGATCTGGCTTTGCATGGGTTGAGAGAACTGTGCTAATAATGCAGCACAGCCTATGCTGGGGCTGCAGCAGCTCTGTTTTCCAGGCTGGGTCACCCTGACTTCCACAAATTTCTTGCAAGTTTGTTCTGAAAATGTTCACCCTACATTACTTGAAGCAAGCATTTTTAAATTTGTTAGAGGAATTCACCTTCGGTAATAGGGTTGTTTTCCACTTGCCTTCGTGCACATTTTTCTAAGTCCTTAGTCATTACACAGATCAGAGCTTGTCTTTGGCACAACAGGAAATTCCCAATGGCCCCAAATACCTTGGTCTTCTGCACGTCACTCTAGCACACTTTCACTCTGTGCTCATGCAAAACAAACCTTTGAGGGCTGGAATATAACATATATTCTGTATGGCATATTGAAGGTCATTCATGAAATTTGTCACATGCCTTCTCCAATTAAACAACCCCCATCCTCCTCCACACAAATCCCCATAAGAGTTGTGCAGACAAAATGAAAATAATCCTGACAAAAAATCTCCTGAATTCTCCTTAAAAAAATATATGCCATACTGGCAGGCTCTCAGAGCATACATTACCAGTCCATACTGGGGAATGTTACTGTGGGGTTAGAAATAGGGGCTTCAGACCAAACAAGAGGGGAGATTCCTGACTTCCCTATTTTAAAAGTTCCTAAAATATTTCAGCTTCAAGTATTTCAATTCCTTCAGAAGCCTTCTCAGGACTTTCAAGCCTTGTTTCATTGTGGAGGGTTAAAGACAATTTTCAAAGCTCTCCAAATCATCTTGAAAGAAATTTTCTCTCTGCTATCATGAGGGCTACATCAGGTGAGACAGCAATTATCACCAATTATTTACAAAGGTTCATCAGCTTCTACACACTTCCATACCTTCAAGTAGCAGAGATGTCCATCTGAAACCTGAGCAAATAAAACATATTACACAGCCCTCCAGGTTACTTTAGGTCTTGGAATTTGGCTCTCTGAATGTCCAGGTGCACACATGCCTCACTTTATTATTCATACACAAGACACTGCCTTCACAGCCATTGAACTCCCACAAGGAGGAGTGTGCAAAGACTTTTAGCTCCAGGAGTCTTTTCCTCAGCCCCTTTCCCTGCCCAGCAGAATTACCAGGGCAGCAGTGAGCTGGACCTGTCTGAACCACAGGACCGATTTTGCAAGCTGGGGTGGGGCACTTCCCGTTTTGTCTTTCCTCGCTTTTCCCCTCTGTCTGCCTTTCCACACTTTTACTCTGTCTCCACCCAGCCATGTGTGAGTTGCAGTAGATTTATGTAATGGCAATGGTTGTGGTTGCCTGGTGGCCCTTCAGCAATTCTTGTGTCCCTGCTCTCAAATGGTTGAGCTCCTTTTAAGGAAATAAAGCATCAAAGCTGCTCAGAGAGGGGACACTTGCCTGACACGGTAAGTAGCTCCTCATGCAGGTTATGACCTCTGAATGCCCACGGCTGGGAGGGAAGACCCCATAGCGTGAAGGCAATGCTGGGGTCCCAGTGATGCCAGGCACCATAGCCTGCAGCTACACAGGCTTCTGCTTCAATAACTGAGTTGTGGGAGGGAGGTAACATCACCACTTGGTATTTCCCACTGGTAGAGAAAAATGCCAAAAAACCCTATTCCTTTTAATGTCTCTTCCCATACTTATTTATTTTAAACAAATAGACTTTATAACTTCACATGAATCTTGTCTGTCTTCTACTGATATCTAAGATCACCCTGACTGGTTACTTTGGGTATACACTGTCAATGGCACGACAGTTTCAACACAATTTTGTGAGATGACTTTTCCCCACCTCTTAAAAAGAAGGTCTATACATTATTTATTCCAGGTCCAGACTGTAATCTGTGACTACAGTGGTAACATCTGACTTCTGTCTTAGAAGTTTATGGTCATCTGCAGCACCAGACAGCTGCCTGGGCAGAAATGGTGAGCCCACAGTCTCTTTCTGAGGCCACTAACTGCCTACCTTTCTAGACAAATGCTACCACTGCAGAAAATGGCCCTTTCTCCATGAAGAAGGGTCTGATCTGCAGCTCACTGAGTCATTAACTTCCCACACGTGGCTTGAATTAGGATACAGTCGCAGGGCACAAACAGCCCTAAATTGCAACTGTTTACCACACACAGGATGCTCAGTACGGATCATCCACAAAAGGTGCACACAACGTTTAACCTGAAACTTGGAGACTGAGAATTATCAAACGATATTTCAAATAGAGTACCATGGGTAATAGGGCTGTCCAAAATAGGCTGCAAAGCACTAATTCTTAATGGAATAGACTTTCAGTGGGATGTGTATTTCTAAATAACTCAGGCCAAGATTTCAAAAGGATATTTAGGAGAGATGATAAAACAGAGTCTCTAGAGCCTTCAACAGCTGTGAAAATCTCACACTTTGCTGAAAATATTCCCTGTGTTTTCTAGAGAAACTATCGGTAGTGCACATGGATGAAAAGAATAAAAAGAAAATAATAAAATGCTATAGGTGCCAGATCAGCCTGAGAAGTAAATTTGGGGTGCAGAATAGGACAAGGAAGGAAGAAGATCTAGTGGACAGAGCAGCAGAAATTAAACATGCAGAAGGAAGCTGCTCAACACATAGTGGCATTCTGGGGGTTGCAACATTAAAATCATAGTAAGCTCATCAAGGAAATGAAGAGCTGTGATGGTGACCAGAGCATCTCTTTCAATGCGTTTCTGCTTTGCTGTGCTACTTGAGGTTATTACTAGAAACTGTTGATGACTTTACTTCCGTAAATTACCCTTTCACACCCGTTGATCATTTTTGCATTGGTAAGAAGAAACCCATGTTTTGGGCATCCCCCCTGCCTGGGACACAAGTCAAAACATACATTTCATGATCCTCCGCGTTCATCCCTTATGAAATTTGCACCCTCTCTAGTCATTTTAAGTGAGAACTCAAAAACTGAAGGCACTCAATAAAATCTGGCGAGTACAGAACTTCAACACCTTCCTTCTCAGAGCAGGAGAAATATTTCAAAGGGTTCTATCAGCTCTGTAGCACCACATTCAAGTCTCAGTACAGGTTTGGAAGAAGCACAAAAGGAGATTTTTGAAAACACATGCAGGAGCAGAGCCTTTCTTTTCTAAAAATAGCTTATTTCCTGTAATCTTTGACCCTCAAAATGCTAAATTGATGAAAAAGGTAATTAAACTTTTGACTCCAGGGTTAAAGATTATTTAATGAAATGTTACTACAAATCTGCGTAAGCAAGCTGTCACTTGAACATTTCTATCTCACAGGCTGATTAAAACGAATAATAGATTTCTCACCTAATTTCAGTAGGATGAGGTAAATACTCATTCTTTTCATTTAACAAACCTGCAATTCCCATTATTACCTGTATAGCCTTAAGTGTACAAAAAAGTCCTCCAGAATGTAGAGACCTCTTCATTAAATGTCTGACTCAAATTCCTTGGTGTACAAGGTATGGACAGCTGCTCCCTCAGGGTGTTACAGATTAAGTGGAATGTACTGTAAATCCTACGTTGAAATAAATCCCAATGCTAGGGGATTCCCTTTTGATGAAGGAAACAGATGGAACATTAGGAAAGTCATACAGAGAGAAATTGTTGGCTGGTCATATCTGCTTGTGCAGGGCCTGTCACTTACCACAGGCCACAGTCTAGCTCCCACCTGCAGATGCACACAGATAACATCAGTGGGTTTTTACAGTGCTCTCCTATCTTTCATTCTTCAAACTACTTTTTCAGATCCTCCTTGTCAACCTACGTTTGGTGATAAATAGAGGTGAGGAACAGATCTTGGGACTTGGAGATGACGGTGTTGTACTAAATACCAAGCCTGTCTACACTGCTGTGCCTCTGCCTGCATAGGAAGACAGCCCCCTTAATCCCTAATGCACCTATAGGATCATATAGGCCAAACACCACTCCTAAGGTGTTATTTTATTCCTGAGAGACTTTCTTTTGATGAAGATCTAGAATGTACACAGCAATCATATGGCTCCTGATATGCCTGGGGCATGTGTTCAGATCCTCTTTGTAAAAAAGGAGAATTAATTTTTTTAGTACACTGTTTTCAGAGACTTAAGAGTTAGAAAAAAGCAGCAGTAGAAGAGGTAAAAGTGTATTCAACTTTACAGAAAAGACAAACATTGCAAGCATTAGAGTTGATACCTACAGATCATCCATAAAGCAGATTATTGTGAATTGTCTTTGTTTCTGTTGACTATGGTAAATGTCTCACTACAAGATGTAACCCTTGTAAACAAAAGAGCTATGGGTAGAGAAAGTGGCTGTAGAAAAATTGTTAAAATAAGGACACGGAAAATCTAATTTATTGCTGAGTAATGCGAATAACAGATGGAACTTATCATATTTAGAATATGTGTACATGTTGATATATGACTGAACTGCTGGCAGAATCATTACATCATCAGCAAATATGAAGTTCAACTTTGCTGGGTCTCCACAATATTTGTGAGTCTATTAAAGAAAATTCAAGACAATGAAAATTCCTGTTTGTTTGGGTTTGAACAAAGAACTTAAAAAATTTAATTTTTGTATCAAGGCTTAAATATTTTGTAAGGTTAGTTACAGTAGGAGAAAGGAGACAACTATTTTTGCTGAATTGATAGACAAGCAGCTAATGAAACATTTTGTCCAAAGATCTTTGCACTGAAAAATTAAGCATTTAGTAAGTGATCAGGTTGTTAAAAAGCATTATTAAAAATGAATTGGTTCATAAAGTATGTCCATATGCATGTAAGAGCAGAAATTTTTGCTCACATTTTTGATAAGAGGGGATCAAATGGTAAATAAAATGAAGATGCATAAGATGATGCACTCACTACTAGCTAGTGCTGGTTTTTGGGAGTAGGTTCTAGTTCTAATGCTGACACCATACTGCTGTATTATGCTGCATTGATTATTTTGCCTTCTGTGCCTCCCTTTCCACCTGGTACCCTTTACCGGATTTCCTTAGACAATAAATATATAAAGGCACTTGCAATCTTTCTATAAATTGTCCACCCTTACCCTCACTCTTACTAGAATGTAAAAGTGTCAGAACAATGAGCAATACTCTTATTTGTGGGTAAATACTTGTACTTTGATAGTTACGCCTTTACAGAAATAATTTTATCATATAGGGCATTGGTCACAGCATTCTGGGAGTCAGTGTGCTTTTTTTTCCTTTTTTTTTTTTTTTTTTT
>VZTH01013094.1:160251-168034 GCA_013397815.1 Aleadryas rufinucha | reverse complement strand
TTTTTTTTTTTTTTTTAACCTACTAGTAAACAGGCATGGTGCTCAAGTAATATTCAGTCTTTTTAGTGCACTACACAGAAGCTGGTGCATGCACTAGTCAGCAGCATTGCTACTCCTTGGTGTGAGTCTGGGATCCCTAAGAATAATCAGCATTTTTCACAATCATCTCTGGACAACAATTTTAACCCAAGAGACTTTATCAATTGTGGATTTCTATCTTAAAGACAAGTGTTTTCTAAAGTTCTCCCAGGTGAAAAATCAAGGATAAATGGAGATCAGATATTGGAATTTGAAATATATGAATACTCTGTATGTTCTAATATGCATTTCTGGAGAAATCTGAATAGCAGATAAGACAAAAACATTCAAGATAGCATTCATATTAGTAAAAAAAAAAACCAAACCAAAACCAAAAATGCTTGAGCATTTACTGAATTTTTATCAAATCTGAGTTCATATAATTTTGATCTGGAACCACATATTTAATTTCATTTCCTACACAGAATGAAAACTATCTTTCCTGGGGAGAATTTCATGCATCAGTCATGCTTTAGAAAGAAGATAAATAGTAGGATCTTTATAACTTTCCTGTGAATGAAGATGCCTTTCCCAAAGAACAGGTTGCACAAAAACCACTATGCAGCTGAAGAACATGAAAAAGCACAGGACCTGCTTGTTTACCAGGTAAAAAAAAAAAGTGAAAAAGTAATTTATTATTGCTATATCATCTACTAATATTTTTTATCAGAGCGGATTTGTCATCTTACCCAAGATTCTGTCATTCTTAGAACTCTGCTGACCTCCAGTACTAGTTGAAAGGTCCTCTGGTATAGGCATAGGTTCATCTGGATCATCAGGGACATCACTAGTTGGAGGACTTTCCTTTCCTAATAGTGAGGAAAGTAGCATTGGTTAGTTGTCAGAGTAGCCTCATTTTCAAATAATACAATAAGAGGAACCACAAACCAAATAAAACTTAAAAAGCCTTTCAATGCTACTAAAGTGTGATATCCTTAGGAGCAAACCCTACTCTCCTGCAGAGAAAACTTCTTATGAATACAGGGGAATTAAATTTTTAAAAAGAATGCATACCAATGTCTCCACCAAATTTACTGAAGTCTGGATACACAGTTATCAGCCTTACCATTTTGGGTATTTGTGAGACATATATGTTTTCCAGCTGCTATGCTCAGAAGATCCAATTTAGCCAAGGCAGACTGACAGATTACAAACGTTATCATTTGGACATCCTTTGCAAAAACTCTTCTTTCTTCCACAAGTTCTCCTTGAGAACACATCTGGATTTGCTTCAAAGACACAGTGAAGTCTAACTCACAAGGGTTCTGGGGCTCCAAAAGAACTACCTCAAAAAATAAAATTTTATCTTCAACTAAAAATTCAGCTACAATGCCAGCAAACTTCACTAACACCCACAGATCAAGCTCTGGCTGGTCCTTGTGCCTACAAGTAGTGAAGTGCCTGAAGTTCCCCGGACTTCTTAAATATGCACAATTAGCAGAGTTCAGCAGACACACAACTTCAAGGATTTTTATTGTCTTTTATTTGCAAATAGGAAACAAACCCCAACATCTTGTGTACACAAGGCTTTGCAGAGGAAAACAAATTGGTGCTTTAACACATTGTAAGAATTGTTGAATTGTTTTAGTGCCGAACACAATATAGTAAGAAAAAGAACTCTCTTGCTAAGTATTGCGTTTCCAGAAGTGGTGAGGTTTCTTGATTCAGCGCTCAGTCACAGCATACATCTCTAGCCCACAGTACTATCACTGTCTTGCAGAACTTCTTTTAGAATGACTTCATACATCTCTAACAAAAGCGTGCCTTGGAAACAACTACTGAAGGAATTATCAAAATGATTAATTTCATTGACTATTACTAAAAGACTGGTCTTTGCATTAAGAACAAAGAATAGAACAGGCCCAGAGCAGGGTTTGAACTCAGTAATGTTCCCTTGTCTCCAAAATGGAGACGTTACCAAATTACATTGATGAAATCCATTAGATATCCTGTGGCAATCGGCACACCACTAAGGGCAGTAATTTCGTGGCACAAAGCCCTAGCAAATTAGTGGGTTTTTCCTAACGAGAATTCCCTCATTAAAACACAAACATTCATTAAGCCTTAAAACATTTATCAGAAATGGAAAACCTAAACCAAATATAGCTTTCTTAAGTGACAGCAGTTAAGGGGTGCCAGTTATGGACTTGATCTGAATTAAGTGAATGGTTTCCTCCCTGCCTCCTGAATAGATCAAAGCATTGTGCTTTCCCATCTATACTGATCATGATGGGGAGAAATGACAGGTAGATTTAAGTCACCTTCTAAATTAGCTGGTTTGGGTTGTTTGCACAAATCTATGTTTAAATGAATGAAATGAGTATGTGACTGCATTTCTTAATGGCACACCTATCAAACTGCGGAATAATCGCTGAGCAGGAGTTTTGAGAGCAGCATTGGGTGAACCACCCCAAACCACAGCCAGAGGACTCCAGGGTATTGAAGAAACAGTCCTGCACTAGCAGAGATTTAATAGCTAGATGATTTAATAAATAACTAGATGGTTTAATAAGGTCCCCTCATATCCATCTTCTGTGGGGTATTCTTAAATGGGCAAAATCACACCCACTGGATGTAAGTGCAAAAACAAAAGTGGGCTGCATAAACAGACAAGAGGGAATATAAATTTTACAGCAAAGGAAAATAATAGCAGGAAGTAAGTTCATTAAAGCATTTTTTTGCCATTCATTGTTTAGCTCCTTAATTCTTCAGATTTATGGGATGCAGGGAACTTACAGAACTGACAGCAACTTTCCATTCCAAGTTTCACCCTGACAAGCTGAGGTATCTCTTACAGGTAAGATGAACAGGTGAGGAGAGACAGCTGAAATATTTCAGTTTGTTCAACATATTTTGCCCCACACAAAACAAAAACCAAAAAACCCCAGAGGTTTAATTGGAGGGCAAGCAACGGCCTGGCAGCTCTCTTCACACTACATGTAAGTTAAGGAAATTTATTAAAAAGCAACAGTAATCCAAAGCTACCTGTATCTTCCAAGGATCAAACTGTGCTCCCAGTTACAACAATGGATGTTGATGCTTTGACTGAATCTAGGCTGAGAAGAATACTTATCCTAAAAGCCTGAAGACTATTTTTGGCTACAAACCAATATAAACTCATCAGAACTATGGGATAACAGATAGCAAACAAAACAGTATTTTTCTAAGTGTGTAATTAGGCATCCTACAATGCATAGTCTAAGTAGGATACTTTGAAGATAAGTCAGAGCAATCTTTTTGGAATAGAAACCTGTTAGCAGAAGAGTACATTTGCAGTGGTGAACTCTTCGGTTCACTAAGTGGGTATCAGTCTTCTACTTGTTAAATTAATAGCAGTTTGTCCAGGTGGTATGAATCAGACTCGCCTCATACACTTGATGGGGCAGAAGCTGGAGATCAGGTCTGCTTCCCTCTTTTGCAGGAGACTGCAGTTAAGAAAACTTAGTAAACTTGGTTTTAATGACCCATTTAATATCATTTGATTTCTTCTTGCTACACGATTGAGAAATCCCTATATGCAAAAAGGGAAAAAGAAGTAGATTTAAAAGAAATCTATTTATTGAGCTCTGTCTCCTGGATTCTAGAGCATCGTATTTGTATTTCATGCCTTAACTACATCTAAATCATTACACCATGGTAAGTTCATTACTGCATGGCAATCTTACATGTACACAATCTCACTAACATTCTTTTTCCAATGAATTTAGAAATGGAAGGGGGGGGGAGAAATGTGGGAATATTTTCCATTTTAATTTCAAACAGACATGACCAGAACAACAACTGGTCAAGGGAAAAGAAGCTAAACCCCACCCCAACACCTGGTGGCCAGTACTAGGGAAAATTATTCAAAAGTCACATAAGAGAGCAAAGTAGCATAAGAAGTGAGGCACAAAAAATAGAATTCAGTCTTGGGGTAGAGGGTTTTTTTTTGGTTTGTTTTTTAAAATTAATTATTATAAAAAGCCACCTTAGCTGTAGAATTGAAGTTCTGCTTCTGGCGCTACCACTGATTCATGGTGCTCTGGGTTAAGTCACAAGTAGAAAGAATTACAACTGCAGGCTGTAGCAAACATTCCTTCATTTCAACCTGCATCTCTGAAAGATGGTCTCAGATTTCCAACACTGCCATTTCTGTATAAAAATAGTCAGAGAGGAGCCTAACCTATCAACAATGCCTGGCAAGGCACCCAACTTCTCTCTATTTGAGTTTCCTCATCTCTGCCCTAGAAATACAGTTGAAGCCATAAGGAAAGAGAGGAAGGGAAAAAACTGCCCTGTTCACTAAGGTTTTAGTACCCTTTATTTCTGTCAAAATCCTTAGCCTGGTGTTCCTTTAACAAGTACATCCAGCTCTGAGAGCGATTCAGTTCATGACAGCATGGAACTGCTGGTGCTACAACTGTTGAAAAGAAAGCCAGGGCAGGATGTCTTATAGAAATTTCATTCCCTATCCTTTCACAAACAGATGTTGGGTGTGTGTGTATTTAATATTGAGGGTTTCTTCTTCCTGCTTTTGCAGAGTGCAGCACAGCCTGCTTTGTTCTAGGAGATCTCTTAATGTTAGACATAGAAACATTTGTACCGTTTTTTCACCTTCCTTAACTGTTAGGCCCTAGAACTGAGAAGAAAAAAAAAAAAGAAAAAAAAAGAAAAAAAAAGAGAAAAAAAGGCAGGAAAAATACTGCTTGTTAAGTGAGATATTATCTGTGTTTTCTGACTCTCTTGTATGGGTGCCGGATACCATTTGGTTAAATGTATGTCAGCTCTCTCCTCATTTCAGAACTGCAACTACTTGTCTCATGAAATATCACTTTCAGGAGAAAAATAAAAATTGTGAACTCTGTGCTAGTCACACAGTATTTCAGTTCCTTTAGGAGTCAGCCATGCCTGGATTCCCCGAGGTGGGAATGCCTGTGTGCACACAGGGTTTGGCTCACTCACATTAGTTTTATACTCTCCTGGCCCGGCTGGCTGCTGCCACACCTGAGTCAGCTGCAGCTGCATAAAGCACGTGGCTGCAAAACACCATGTTTGAGCTGGGGTGACTGTTTCTAGAGACCGTCTTCATTTCTATGTTGAAAAACAAAACAAAAATCCCCAAAGAAACCCACCAAACCAAATTTATTTTTTTAATTTATATTTTTTAAAAACACAACCATGTGTGCTAATGAACCAAGTCCTCTAATTCCATAGGCCCAGACAACAAGCTACAGCTGACGAGCATTCCTCATAAAACAGGAGAAATGAATAAGTGTTTTACAGTTGACAGGACAATCTCATACTCCTGAAACTGTGCAGTTGTTTAACTTGTTTAACTGGTTCTCAGTGTATAGCAGAGCTTCCTCACCATGCAAGGAAGCATCCCAGAAGCACATAGAACTGCAGGAGAAGACAAGGGGAAAAATTCCTTTTTGCATCCACCAACCTATGAGAAAGAAATAGGTAACATCCCTGTACCTTCAGATCCTCTACTTTTAAAGTCTAGGAAGAACTTACAAAGAACCAGTATCTGTGGAACCTAATCTGACAAGCGCTCATTTCCAGAAGGTGAGTTCCCACACAACTCTTATCATAAATGGAAGTAAATTAGGAAGTTCTTTCTTTGGCCAGTTGTTCATAAATCCAGCTAACAACCCAATACAAGTCATGGCCTTTGCTCACAGAAAGTACCAGATGCTCAGTGACAGAAACGGCAGGAAGAGTTCAAAGCAGACTTTTTTTTCTTTAATCTGTTTGTGTAGGTCTCCCTCTTATCAAAGGTAACTTTCTTTTTCAAGAAAACCCACTCTCATCACAGAGTAGTACTATTGCATGATCTGCTAGAAAAGCTAAAAGGCACAGCAAAATACTACAGTGGTTCAACTACAGAAAGCTTTGAGAACTACAAATTATATACATAGATATACATCTATTATGTATATATTTACATATATATAAGCATTCAAAATGGCAACGTTTCTTGTAAGTTTTCCCTTGAAGGGGAGAGGCAGACCTCAAGGAATGCAAAATGTTTGATCTACCAATCCCATCCTTGACTCAAGGCAGCATCTCCCCTGCTGCTACCCTTCATGTCAAAAGAAAAACAAGCAGTGCTCTAGTAAGAAGTAGCAGGTGTGAAGCTCAAATTCATACCATTGTAAAGAACACCACAGTGGTTAGGTGTGGGTATCCAGGGTAGCCTGTGCTGCTGCAGAGGAAGAGGAGGTCAGCGTTCCTGCCTGCTGGAGCTCATGCAAGCAGGGAAGGGTTTCTGCAGCAGGCAGAGGAGCTGGACTCAAATCATGATGCCTCTCACTACTCCAAGTAGATCCACAGTGAATAAAGGACTAAAACCCCACTGCTTTTTCTGCTAAGGCCACACGTGCTCCAGGAACCGCATGTATAGGACAGATTTTATTTCATTTACAAACTGGTTCAACATGAGACAAAACAGTGATGTGTAAGTATATCCAGTTACAATTCCAAATTTGTTACCTGAGGAGCAAGTGTAACATGTCTCCACAGGGCTAACTAGGAGTGACTTCCCTATAATAAACCTAACTGGTAATCTTCTGTTGGCATGAAAGATTATTATACTGTTGCTCTTTCAGACAGAAAATGTGTTTGATTTTCATTTCTCAGATGACATTGAAAGTTCTGGGTTCCAATTTTTGAAAAAAACTTCTCAGTATTTGTAGAAAGGAGGCAGAAAAATAATGAAAGAGAGAGGGAAAGAAAACTGTATTCACATATTTCAGAAAAACCCAGTGACCTAGTCGCCCATACTGTGCCCAGACCTTCACCAGCTACCTCCTATAGCTGAACCCCCCAGACCCTGAGGCAGCAGTGCCCAAGAGCTGCCTCTGAAGCAAGAGCTGCACACCCAGGTGTCTGCCGTGAGCGGGCTCAGTGACGGGGCTGTCGTGTTCCAGGCTGAACACTAAAAGTGAAAACTGAAAGCCATTAACCGTTGCAGCTGCCAACACATTCGGGAAACTGGGAAAGACGGTAACTTGGCCTTTTTCAACTGTGGAGGCACAACAATATGAATATGTATTATCTCGCTAAGCCAATTTTTTAAGGAAGCAATTTCCAAGGAAGTTAAGAGTACCCCAAAGGAATATCAATATGGGGTAAGACTGCAAAATCCTATTAATGTGACTACAGGGCAAATTTTAGAAACCTAAATTCTCTGCTATTTAAACATATTTTAAAACATCATCTTGGACAAAAACAATTACAAGCATAAAGTCTCATCAGTTCATGCCAATCACTTCTAATTTTCTTTTTTCTTCTTTTTTTTAACTCCTTTTTTTTTCTTGTTTTTAAACATGTATAAGTAAAATGGAATTCTTTGGAAAAAAGTCAAATAACCCTATATGGTAAATATAGTTTGTTTGTTTTTAATTAGTATTTTCCCCCTCCCCCCGGTGAACTTTGTTTGTTCTGTATTTATTTTATAACAATCAGACTTTTGCTCCTAAAAGAAATGGTGTAAATGTGCACCTGATCATGCTTTAGGGATACACTGCCACAGATTTAATGCAAAATTACATCTATGCTTCTATATTCCCTTGACTTTTTTATTTACACAGTCTCTTTTAAAAAATCCATGCACTGTTGGGCTTGATATCAAGTGATATCATTAATTATATCTCAATTCCCACTTAGGTTTTAAAAAAGACCCAAAGCAATTTTATTGACAACAAGAAAAACATTGTACTGT
>VZTH01013094.1:147751-157751 GCA_013397815.1 Aleadryas rufinucha | reverse complement strand
TTCTCAGCTGTACTCCTTCCTGCCTCTTGCTGTCAACAAGCAGAATTCTGTTGGAAAACCCATCCCAGTGGAGAAGTCCCATTTCCTGATTTCCTAAATGAAGAGCTAAACTACAGAACTGATTTTTTTGTTTGTTTTGGTTTTTTTAAGTGAAGGTAAACTGGAGTACAGTTTGTTGTGGTTTTTTTTTAGTGGAATAGTCTCAGCTTGCTTTATGTGAGGTTGGATGACTGCCTTTCTTGAAACACACACCCTCACATCTCACACTGATGACATCAGGGTTTATCCTGAATTAGGTGACTTTAAGATATTCAGCAAAGCTGATCCATTTTCCAGGGATGAAACACTGAGAGGAGACAGAGTTGGTGGAAAAGCGATGATGGATAGATTTTCTTTCCTTCACAATAACTACTGAGAACAATTAAACATGGTTCCTAAATGTAGATTAAGATCCACAAGCACTAAACAAACTGATAAAAGAGAAAAAAAGAACTTTAAAAAATCCTCAAGTATCTTTTGAATCTCTCCCAGAGGAAAATTGTACTCTTACTGTATCTGGTAAATACTAATGAAATCCCAGATAACTTCAGTTTGGGCCCTGTATCAGCAAAGAATATATGACAGGACACCTGCCACCCCATCTCAGTTCTGCAATGGGCCACGTGTAGGTTTTGGCTCTGTGTCTGTTAAAAGGTTTTTCACACCAGGCTTGAGCACAGCAAGTCTTGGACTAAATTTTAAGTGCTATCAGTAGAATTTACCCCTTTGCCTTTGGTACAGAAAATCTATGAATAGGAAACCGTGCCCTGATTTTTTTCCATTCCCTCTGCTCTAGAATCAGCAGAAACATTGCCACCGTCTGGAAAACAAGAGATCTTATGTATGGATATGAGGATTTGCACTAAAGCATCTATTTGTTATCAATCTGTAAATCAAGAAATCTTTACAATTATTTATCTAAAAGAACAACGGTTTAGAAATGTTTCTGACATAAACCCCTAAGTTACTGTCTGTTTCAGTTTGGCAAGAAAAAGATATTTTGTAATTTTTTGTTGTTTAAGTTTTGCCTACGAATCAAATTTGTCACTAGCATAGTAAGTGTGTATGGCTCCATTGTCTTCAATGCAGTCACATCTCTTTAGGTTATCAGCTAATTTAGGAGCCCAAAGTTAGAAATCAAAAGCTTGGTAGGCACCTGACTGAAACAATCTTGCTCTCAAACGCTGAACCTGTTTCACTCTCATTTATAGAAGGACAGGGATTAGCACCTAGGTGATAACAAATAATTCTTCTATTTAGGAATACAAATAGCTTCAATGTTTGGCCCCTTTTTAGAAGAGCTACAAAATAGATAAAATTCCTTTCAAAATAGGTAAAACTATTTCTTCAAGGCTGTTTAGATAAGGAACTCTAACCTGTAGGCTGTCCTTTTCAGACTATGAATACCAGAATCAGAGATGAAGCTACTACAATCCTTTGGAAAAAGAATCAAATATTGGAACATTAAATTACTTAATAATCAAGACGCAACCCCTGAGAGGTTATGTTGATTTTGTTTTAAATAAGGAAGCATCTGGGTGACCATGCTCACAGAAGAATTTTGAATTAGAGTTAGTCAGCATTTGTCCCGAAGAAAATTTACCTGTCATGGACTTCTCTCCTTGCAATTTTCTATACAATATAACTCATGCTATGTCTTAATAGTGCATCAAAATACACCCCATGAATCACTCAAAGTGCTTCTCCATTTATACCTAATGTCAATTATACAGCAAATTAATTATTTGCAAATTTTGGTTTATTATTTCATCTCCCAGCAAACTCAAAAGTAAACCTCCTTCTCAAGAAAATGAATGCTTAGCATGTATACAGTGCTTCATCAATTGAAATAAAGCATGTGTAAGTATGTCAGTCCTCCTACAACCCTGTTCTCTTAGGATATGAAAAGATCGCAAGATTGGGCCATTGATGTGATTCAGTGGAATGACCTAATCCAACGCCAAAGACTAGCTATCCTTTTGTCTCTTCTGTGTTTCCCGAGCTACGTATGTACTGACTTCTCTGGGACAAGATGTGCTCCACACTCAGCACAATGAAACCTCACTTACGGCAAGGAAATGAAATCACAAATGCTGATATTTGTGGAGCCACTTTGCTCTTATACCAGAACACCTAAACTCAGAGTTGTCCTTCCATCTACAGAGAGCCCCACCTCTGGTGCTGCAAGGACTCCACAAATGTGCACCACAACCTGCTTATTGACAAATCGTAGGTGTAGTCATGCTGAGCAGACAGAAAGGTCCCTGAAGGAACATTTCTGTCTTGAGTGCAGCCCACAGTGGCAGGTACGCTTCCATGAAACCTCAAAGCAGAAAATAAGCACTTACAAAGTCTCAAGGAGAGGGGAAATAAGCTTTTTACAGGGGACCTGGTGCTCTGCAGGTGCTTTTGCAAATATAAAAAGTGAGTGGAACATGCATTCCTCAGTGGCAGCTTGGGGTTAACTGTGATAAACAAGCAAAGAGGCAAACCCCAGCCTTACTTTCACAGCCACCTTGGGGAAAGGCCTGCTTGTGCAACCCCCAGTTCTGTAAGCAGCCCCATGGCAGGAAAGGGACCGCTCACACTGGTCAGTGGAGCACCTGGCTCTAATGGAGTGCTGGTGTGTGAGCGCGTTTCTCTTTGTGGTCTCTGACATGTCTCATTGGCTCCTCAGCACACAGCCTGCAGCTTTAGCATACTAAAGTGCCAAACCAACAACCAAAACCATAAAGCCCCAATCCACTTTAAAACCTAAATTGAAGCAAAGCTCCTAAAATGAGTCCTAGATTCAACCACCCAAGACACATAAAGAGAAGTTTAAGAAATAAATGAATAAAGGAAAAGGAGGTTGCAGCCTGAAAAACACAGTAAACTCCTATAGCCCTTAAGATACCTGACAGAAGAATTTGCACATTAAAAACAGGTTAGGAGTGGTATCATCATGTACGTGTCATCAGTCTTTTGGGGTTTAAACTGGGAGTTGCATCTGCCTGCAGAATGATCGTACAGCTGCATTTCTAATTGCGCTGGAGGGTCTCAACCTAACAGAACCAAGAATCTTGTATCCACAGAAGTCAAGGAATATGGGGCAACAACCGAGAGGAGAGGTGAATAAAGACACCTTTGTAAAAGGATTTAATGTTTAGCTTCATTTTAAACCAAAGAGCTAATATATATATGTAAACAGACTTGTAACTTCATGTACAAATGTGCTAAATATGACTGAACATGCAACAGGAAGACTGTTAAACATTGAAAAAAGGTAATCTGTATTGTATAACCAATCTTCAAATACTTGAAGAAAACCGCTAGAATTCTACAAACTAGTTTTAATTAAAAGCATTCAATATCTCAGCAAGCAGCTGATAATTAGCTTTATTATTGTAATTTAATATGCTACACTTCATAATCTCTGTGAATAACTCTACTTTAGAACCATTTTAATTCTATTTTTAATTTCCGCCTCATCACACAGCTCAATGTAAATAATAACTACCAAGATGAGGGGTGGTCCTTTCTGAAAACTGAGAGTAGTAATGAACACTTCAATGTCCTTCCATTTCTGTTCCAAAAGACAAAACAAATACCTCCAGGTCTTTTAAAGGACTGTATTAAAACAGAAAAAAGGTTAAAACTAAGTGGATCAATTTCTTTCCCTCTGCAATAATTCTGTATTCAGCATTTTCTACATAGTTTAGGGAGATGTTTAGTTTATTCAGTTATTTCTCTATTCCTGCCTAGTGTAAATGCTGGTTAACTACACGAATTGACAATACAATTATGAGCACACAGTGAAATTTCAATGGAGAGCTCCTGTCTGCAAAATGAAGGAAGCACTGTAATTCAACACACAAGATTAAGAAAAGAACTCTAACAGTGCAGATGTGAAACATTTAAATGTCTGGCACATGTAAAATTAATTTCCATGTTAGGGAACAATTGTGAGGGTGTAAAAAAAGTTGTCTCAAAGATCCTACATAATTCTCAGTTCTTTGGGAATTCTTTTTCAAATCACTGACAAATGATAAAAAGTGCATCTTGTATCATGTATGTCTTTCCATATGTGCCCTTCCTAGCATTTTCTGTGCTTGAGCTATATTTATCTAACAATCCATTGTTAAAGGAGATAATAAAAATTCCCTCCTTTTATTGACTTTGTGTGCAAATTACTGGACTTAGTATCATTGTAAATATGAAAAAGGTTCTTCCTTCAAGTTTGTGAATTGCAACCAGAGTCATTATAAATTGTTTCCACAATAAGAAAAATATGAAGGTGATTTTCCTAATTAAGGGCAAGTTTTAGTAACTCATTAAACCCTGTCACCTTTATTCAGTAAAAACAAGCAGAAAAGTGGAATAAATTCACCAAGACAAAGAAAATGCACACACTTCCATCTTCTAAATAAACTGACTGTAAAAGGTGAGGGGTGTAAATTAAGGCACTCAATCTAAGACCACAGCATATTCTCAAGTGGCCAAATGGAGCTCTTGCATATTCTTTCAGAGCTCTCACTCAAGGGGAGGCAAACAGCAGATGAAGAACTGTACTTTTTGTATCTACCTATTTATCTGATTTAAAAAGCGTAGGATGTCCTCACCACAGTGTATCTAAATATGCAACAGGGAAAACATAAAAGAATCTCTTTATGTCGAGAATTGTTATTGCCAAGTATACTCTACAATATATCAGTAGTCAATTTGTCCAAATTATAGAAGGTTTCAGTAACTCTGCTACATGATCGCAGAATTGCTTCCTAATTTCCCTTCAAACTGTTCAGGCTGTTACGGATTATTAAAGGACATTACCAGCCTGAATAAGCATATTAGAGATTGGTGTGATTTTTTTCCCCTTAAATAAACCTAAAAATAACTCCTAAAATTAAAGCAAATTAGCAAGTTCCTCCACACCATATATTTCAGTTAACTCACTCTGCCTTTGCAAATATTTTGGGTCCAATCCACTATGATCAACTCCAGCTTTATTCTGCGATTGCTCTGCTGTTCTCAGTGAGTTGAAACAAGCGGAAAAATTAAGCAATTCAGCGGGGAATCTGATCTCTCTTACAGAGCAAGTTTCTCTTTCACTGAGAAAGCTAGAGCAAGTGGGGCCAGAAGAAGAAATGTAAATCTTTCACATGAAATAAGCAAAATAAGCAAGAGAAGTGGACAGTTCCCATTGCTTAAAAATACGATGATTTCAGTGTGACTGCTCACCTAAACCTGCAGTCTGACCAGCCTTTGGAAGCATTTATACAGGAAGCATGAGCATGCCATGAAGCTCCCAAACCTGCATGGTCCTATCCCCAAGAATTTGCAATGGTGCAAACAAAGCTAAGAACATGCTTTAAAAAAAGAACATCTTTTCAGAACTAGGACCTACTTTTGCAGCCACCAGTGTTGGTAGTAACCTGCTTATGGCAAAAACCCCTGCAAGCTCTTCTTGTTCACCAGCTTAAAGCACGGAAGAACCTGTGTTCTGAGGGAGAAGGGTGAGGCAGAAGTTGTTGGGGTTTTAATAAAGATGCATTGCACCATAATTTAAGGGGTACACAAAATTCTGTTTAAATTTAGGGAGCCAACAAAACTCTTGTTGATTCCAAGTTGTAGTCAGGTTTATTATGTAGATTACAGACGTAGGCACAAGAAGCCACACTTGACTTCGGAAGCAGGGAGTTTCCCAGCTGAAGTCAGTCCACTTTGCTGGATAGCCACTGGAGAGAGAAAACTCCTGCAGCTACTTTGGATGAGTGGAAGGTATTTAAAGTAGCCCCCTGTTTAAAAAATGCCATAAAGCTGACAAGACTGAGGCTGTCTGCCTTGCTTCAGATGGCATCCACACTCATCTCTAAACACTTTTCCACTCCAGTGTTGGGTGGGGAGAGCAAAAAGAATCTTTGGATTATAGAAAAAATACGAGTGAGGAATAGGTCTTTCCTCTTTTGATTCTTGCATTGAGTTGCAAGCATTTAAAAAGGCTTCCCAAAGAATCATAGTCCCAGAAAACACTTACGAGAGCCCTTATCTTCCACTTCTCAACTGCCATAATGTATTCCCAGTATTCTTTCTTTCTGAGTAATTTTATACTTGCTAGAAAAGTGGTGTTTGTCACTTGGGAGGGGAATTCCAGGGGAGCCAGCAGTGCATCCTGCCTCACTCTCATAAGGGTGACAACATTTTCCAAAGATCCCATTATTGCTACACTAAGTTTTTCTATTTTACTATGACTTTTTTGGTCTAATTCCATTACTTTTAATAATAGGAGAAAGTAATGACTGGTCAAAATGTAATCAAGTACATATGTGAATCTTGACCAAAAAACAAAAATTGCTATGGACCCAGGTCTTCTTGCACATAAAACAGGAGAAAAAAAAAAATCCCAGAAGCCTTCAATAGAAGTTTTTCCTGACAAAGAGCCACACAATTAGGCTGTGATCCATGACTTTCGATATCCTCTGGACTTTTCAAGAGTACATTGCCAAAAATGATCTGCCAGAACAGCATACGATTCATTATGCCCTTGTTTTCTGTTGCTGAAATACAGACTGGACCTATTTCCTTGTTTTCTGCAGAATTGTGGCATTAGTGTAAGAAGTACCTAAGCTCAAATAAAATATGTCTGGAAATGTTTTTGGCTTCATTTTGGAGTTATCCAATTTTAATGATGAGAAAAAAGTTTTGCATTGTTGTAAAACTCTGCGGATTGGTTATCCAGTTACATTTCTGCATTGCTATGCAGTGGAAGTGACAAGCAGACCAGGTTTTTGGTATTAAGGTCCACAAGGGAAAGGAAAACTGCTACAGTAATGCCGAGACAGAGACTATTGCATTTTTTAATGGTGCGCTGCATACAACACAAATGACAAAGGTGTTGTTCATGTTTATATAAGGAAAAAAGCAACAAGATCATTCCTGGAGTGAGTACTGGGAGCTGGGGTGGAAAGCCAGAGGTATATGACAAGCTTGTCTTTCTAATGCAACTCATGAGTATGGGACCTACTAAAAATGCATCAAGTCACTTTGCTCACTTGTAGTTAAGCAGCCACCCTGAGAAATACTCAGCTGGGATAAAGGATGCACACAGGATCAGTGCCTAAGCTTCCCCCCGTTACTGGGAGCACAAAGGGCAGAGAAAACAGTCCTCTGCCCTGTCTTCCCATCATTACATTGGCCCAAAGACATTAGTGATTCCTCTTCAAATACTAGGGTCCATCACTCCTTCCTGACTGAATTAGGACAGTCAGTACAATTTCACATTATGCTTCTATGTTCCTGTCATTTCCCCTGGAAGCCATACCCAGTAGGTAGAGGACTCTTGCAAGGATCAGTGCATTAGGTTTGAAATCCTGGATGCTAGGGATGTCCAGTATTGGATTTCCATTGGCTTTAGTCTGGTCAGTCTTCTCACTCGGTGGATAAACCTGATTTCTCCTTGGCTTTTATCTTAAATTTACCTTATAATTAGGGATATAAATTCTATTTCTATTTTTTTCATAAACTTGCACTATATCTGTCCTGAGTTTCACCTATTTTACCCCCCCACCAAAAAAAAAAGAAAAAAAAAGAAAAAGAGCACAAGGATAGTCACCAATATTAAGATTTGTGAGAAAATCTTTAAGGCTGGAAGCAAGTCTGGGATAACAGAAACATGAACTACATAAAGTGCAGAGCTCTGCAGTTTATTGGACACTTCCCCGCTGCAGTTCTGCTACAGACAGCTATCATAAGGACATGTACTGTTTTAAGAGTTCTTGGTCTTGCACATGGTCTGCACTTGGTTTCTCATGTCTACAGGCTTCAGTTTCAAAGGCTTTGATAAAGGAGTAAGGCATACAGCCATCAAACTAAAACTTGGTAGAGTTTTGCTAAGGATTGAGAGGGTGGGGGCATAAGGCAGTCTAAGCAGTATATCCTGTGGTTTTTATTCAGTCTTTTGACCAATGCTTACAAGTTAAAGTCAAAGCAGAGCATGCCAATATTAGAAAGAAGTCTGTGCATGGGAGCAATGAAACATTTTAGAAAAGAGATAGCATCAACTACTGTTACATTAACCCATGAACGGGGCGTTTTCATGGTAACATGGACAAAGCCATTCTCGCTTTTTGGACTTACATTTTCCCTCAGTAGAGAAGAGAACAAAGAATAAACAAAGCTACCTAAGTGCAAAAATTTTGTTTGGAAAATTCAGAAGCTAAAGGCATCACATCCTTCATTTTTCTACTTCACTAAGGCTTTAAACACCTTAAACTATGCAATTCACTAGCAAGGTGAGAGAGCAGTGCCACAAGCCACTCAGAACATGCCCCTGTTTAGCTGATTCAGATAAAGTATTTCCAAGTATTTGAAAGGAATTTTAGTACTTATTTCTAAATGCAGCATAGTAATATGCTTTTTCTTTACATTTCAATGATAATTTATAATGTTTAATAGCGATACTGCAGTGTGCGTGTGAGTCACAACTGATGTGAGCAGTCAACTGAAACTAACAAAGTGTGTCTTTTAAAGGATTTGGACCTTACAATGCATTACAGCTTCGAATTTTAAAACAAAACTATTGAAGTCTAGGAAATGGGTTGTTAATGTGAACGCACAAAATACAATCAGGATTATATACCTGGTTTATTTAATTTGGGTAGGTTTTGGACATCTGGACAGTAAATGCCTACTGATGTAACCTTTGTAGCATTCAGATATTGGAATGAAAAATAAGCAGTCAAGAAGCTCTAAATCCTAACTTCTAATCTCCACACAAAGTCCTTGAAAACACTTCTTGCACTTACATGTGTAAGACTCAGTGAAAGAAAAAAATAGGAAAAGAAAAAAGAAAGAAAGAAAAAGTAAAAAGAAACAACATTATATTCCTCTACAACAATTTACATAGTTTACAATGGCCATACCGGTCTAAATTTTCTTGCATCCCACAAAACATTGACTTTTTGAGATAATTTGCAATCATACACTACAAAATTTTCTGACACAGTATTATTAAATTTTAACAATTTTGGAAGCAGAATGCTTTGCACAATGTCTGGCAGCATTACCATACCTTCTAAACCAAGGTAGAAAAGTAATCCAAGAAGTAATCAGGTTTCTTGAAGCACAAAATTAAAAGTTTCCTTGGAACCGACTGCTGCAGTGAGAACGCATTTCTTCACACACAGTTTCTAACTACGCACATCTTCTTTAGCAACGACAACAGAGCGAAACCGTCCCTTCACAAAGAGAGTAACTTTGCGGAGCAGGGTGAAAAAACCCCTCCAGCTGTGACAGGCTGTATGGCAAGGAGGAAAACTTCTGGTGCCACCGCTATTCGGAAGTCAGCAACTTCTCTAATGTCGTTCCCTTCAAGCGCAACGGGGCTGCTAATTTTACAATTTCCTAATAGTTTTTACGACCTCCGTACCTGCCTCCCCTCTGCAAACTATAGGCACAAGCACTTGGAAAGCGGGCTTTGAATGAACCGAAGTGCTGTAGCTGACTCGAGGAGAACAGAGACCAATCCGCATTTGAATCAATGAACACCCCTTCTCGGCCAGCTCCTCACGGCTACTCATCTCTGAAATTTTAAGGAAGCACTCTAAAACGCCTGGATTACACTCGAGCTGTATGTTTGGCTCAATGTTTTTAAATTTAAAAAAGAAAAAAAAAAAAAGAAAAAAGCAAAACTGATGCTGAGATCTGAAAGCATGTCTGTGGATTGACGGGGCAGAGGTTAAATCCAGATGAGGGTCACTCAAGCCTGGTGTTAGTCTAAATGAGCACAGCATTAATGCTGAAAAATCCTGGCGCTGAGCTCACCACCTGTCTGCTGCAGAAATCCGAGGTTCAGCTCAAACTTGAGGGTTACTTGCATTTACAACACTTCTGTGCTGCTAACCAGGGAGGGGGAAGTAGGTAAATCTGGCTGTTGCTTCAGTCGCTGCTACCATCCTTAAATTACTTTTGTCTTCTGCCTTTTAAA